>PVIC010001852.1:0-76205 GCA_004025085.1 Thryonomys swinderianus | reverse complement strand
CAGGGTTGGCATCCCTGAATATCTCAGAGGCAACAAATGCAGGTGTTACTGGAGGCGCCCCAAGGGGTGCTCAGTCCAGGAAATGGTGGTCAGAGAGGCTGAGGGGGGAGGGATTGTGTGTGTGTGTGTGTGTGTGTGTGTGAGGACTACTTTGACACAAACAGTGGAAGCCCATTTTCCATTCTCCACCAGCAGAGCCTTGAAGACTGGCAAGGTTTATTCTGGCAGTGGTGCACAGGGTGGGGATGGCGAGAGGAGAGGCCAGGCCAGCGGGAGAACCCTGCAGGCCTGGAAGTGCCCGTGAGTCACTGTGGACATAAACCGGGCTCTTTTTACTATCCGCATTAGAAGCCTAGCAGCCTGTCCAGACTTGCTTCACCTGAGTGGCCTGGGGCCCTGCCTGCGGCGCTCAGTGCTGTCCCGTTGTGCCTGGGTGGAGTGGGCAGCTGCTCTCCGTCCGTGGGCACCAGAGAGCGCGGCCCCTCAGGTCCTGCCCTACCCACCCTCCGGCGCTCGCCGTCCTCACGGCGCAACGGCAGCCGCCTGCCTATCTCTGGGTTCCGCAGAGAAGGGGCGCGCTGGCGGCACCCGGGGCTCTGCCCTGCGCCGGCATCAGCAGCAGCAGCAGCAGCAGCAGCAGCAGCAGCAGCAGCAGCAGCAGCAGCAGCAGCTGAGATGGGTTCTGCCCGCCTTGCGCAGCCCTTGCCCTGGAAATAGGCACTGTTGCTGGCCCGAGGCGTGCGGAGGTTAGGCCGAGCAGGTGCGTGGCCTGTGTCCACGACGGCTGAGGCCTGTTTCAGGCGCATGCGTGCGCGCTGCTGGCACGAGACCTGGACGGACCCTCCACGCTGGAGGGAACCGACCCCAGGGTGCCAGGTGAACCCCAGGTCTTTGTGCGGAGCTTTTACTCACTGTATTTTGAGACAGGGTCTCGTTAAGTTTCTGGGTTGTCCAGGCAGGGACGAACTTGGGGTCCCCCTGCCCGAGCCCCCAGGTGCGGGCATCGCGGGGGTGGCCACCCTGCTCGGTCGGGCTGGAGCTGTTCACGCTCGTGTGCTACGTTCCGAACACCAGCGTCCTCGAGCAAGACAGACACTTAGTCCCTGTCAAGGGGTCAGCGTGTGGGCTGTGGGAGGGAACGTGCCTCAGAGGGCGGTCCAGGGCTGGCTGCCTGTGCGCGGCGTGGCTCAGGCTGGCCAGTGGGCAGCGGTTGTGGAAGGTGCTGCCCTGGCCCTTTGAAACAGGCCGAGAAGGTACAGGTCTGCCGCGGTCTGCCGCGCTCTGGCGCAAGGGAGGGGCCTTGTGAGCGCCGTGGTTCTGAGCGGCGAGGACTCTGAGGTGCTTCGGGGGGCTTGGTTCACATGACCCTCTTGACGGCCGGGAGTGAGGACCCCTGTCGCCGTGTTTCTCAGACTCGGTGCAGTGCTTCCTTCCCGCAGCCAGACTCCGGCTCCTGGTCGCGCTCTCCTGGGCAGGACGCGCTGACGCCCCCCCGCGCCCCTCGCTGGCACCGGAGGCCTGGAAGCTCGTGAAGCTGACTGGCAGTCTGTGCCCTCAGCCCTGGGGCAGCGCCAGCGGACCGCGAGTTCAGGGCTCACAGAGGAAAGACGCCAGCTCTCCCAGGCCTGGCGCACACCTGTCTTCCCTGCAGTGTGGGGGCTGAGGCAGGGGGCTGCAGGTTGGGGGCCGGTGAGGTACTGTCTCAGAAGAACCAGGCCCGGCCCACCCAGCACACGTCCGAGAGCAGAGAACCGAGTGCAGGCTCGAGGGTGTGGTCCCGTGGCAGGACGCTGGCGCGAGGCCTTTTATCCTCAGCGTCACCATAAAAATCAAAACTCAAAACCAGACCGGCGGAACAGCGCCCCACAAGGGACCGGGCGGGACCCAGCTCCGTAGTAGCGCCTTTGTGCACCGGCCGTGGTGTCGTGCGGGGTTCCGGGCCCGGTCCCCAGCACCAGATGCTGGCTGTGTTAGAGCCCGGAGGACACGGGCCGCGGGCTGCCCGCGGCGGTGCGGGTGCTGGCGACACACACCAGTGCAGCCCCAGCCACTGCGGGAGACACCGCACTGCCCTGTTGTCTTGATCTTAAAAAGTGGTGCCAGCTAGGAAACACTCAAAGCAAGGTCCGATCTGCCTCGTAGCTCCTCCACGTGGCCGTTTATTTTCTCGCGAACAGTCAAGTTTATTCACATCTGACATCCAAGGCTTCGGGAGCACTGGGTGAAGAGCTGGGCTCCGCGGCAGCGCAGCTTTGCGCTTTTGCTCGGAGAGCGCCCCCTGCTGGTGGCTTTGGGTTCGAGCAGGTGAGAGTCCAGGGCGGGGAGGTGGGGCGGCTTGGGGCTGTGGGCTCCTCTCTGGGCCAGAGCGTCTGCCCTGTGGCCAGACCCAAGGCCACCCGCGCCTCCTCCGCTGTGTCACTGCGATCAATGCCCGAGCTTATTTTAAAGCACTTTGTACCGGCGCAATGCAGAATTTATGAGGTTGGGTTTCCCCCCCAGGCTGGGAACTAGCCTTGGAAAACGGGAAGTTTAAAAGTTTTCTGACATGATAAAGCTGAAATTAATTAATGGGGTCTGATTGATATCTATTATAGTTTGGTTTTTAAAGCATCATTTGCAAGAATAAGTCATCTGAGCTGAAAGATGCTTCGTGGGTGTATTGGAGACAGAGCGGACTTTAAAATCTGTGGCATCAAAGATACCAGGCTCCTCTGAGGGCAGAAAGGTGCATAGGGTCGGTGTCACGTGTGTGCCCAGCGAGCACTGCCGATTTCCTTCTGGGGTGCCCCTGGCTGCCTGTATGTCAACAGCTCCTGGACGCCTCCAGGGCAACTGTAGGCAGGAGTATTGTACATCTGGCCCGCAGCTGGCTCCCTGCAGGCGACTGTGTGTCCCAGAAGGCACTAAAGATGCCTGGCCAGGTGGGTGCAGCTCCGTGCTGGATCTCGTGATCGGCGTGTTTAATCCCTCAGTGCCGGCGAAAAGCCCTAAGCAGTGCCTTGTGATTTTCCATTTGAAGAGGTGAGTCATACGGGGAAATGCCTTTGAGGTGGTTTTCGGGACACAGACCGGGCCTGAGGATGGCGTCGCGCTCTGCGGACGGAGAGGGGCCCGGTGCGGGGCCCGGGTAGCAGTGCATTTGTCACCCGGTGCGGCCACCACGCCTGAAACAGTTAAAAATCAACACTGAGATTCTTCCAAAAATATTCGTGTTCACTTGGGAAAGTCAGAGTTTGCCAGAGGCTGTCCACATGCCAGAGTCAGTTGTGTCCAGGGAGGGGTGGCCAGGGAAGTTTTAAAGTGCGTAACGGAGGAAGGTGGCATCGGACGTTTGGAAGCAGGGTCCCTGCCTTTGTGCTTAGCAACGACAGAGGCCTTTGTCCAGGGCGTACAGCAGACCGCGGCACAGGTCGGGCCTGGGCACTGTCCCAGGCTGCGTGGCCACGGGGGACATTGGGTGGCTGCGTGAGTCCGCCGTGCACACCAAGCTTGCTTCATAACTTCATGAACTTACGTATATTTTTTGCTTAGGGTTGACACAAGTGATTCCGTTTTGCTTGATGTGGCAGGACATGCCTGTTATCCTGGCATTTGGGAGACTGAGGCAGGAGGATCACGTCAAGTTTGAGGCCAGCCTGGGCTACACAGTAAGACCCAGTCTCAAAGCAAAGCAGTAAAGCTAAGTGACTCACTTTGGATTTTATCAAATTTTACCTTTTTTCCTTCCTTCCTTCCTTCCTTCCTTCCTTCCTTCCTTCCTTCCTTCCTTCCTTCCTTCCTTCCTTCCTTCCTTCCTTCCTTCCTCCCTCCCTCCCTCCCTCCCTCCCTCCCTCCCCCCCCTCTTCCTTCCTTCTTGAGACAGGGTCTCCCTTTGTAGTTCAGGCTGGCCCTGAGCTCGCTGTGTAGCCCAGGCAAGCCTCGAACTCAGCAATCCTCCTGTCTCTGCCTCCCGAGTGCTGGGATGACAGGCGTGAGCCACCACGCCCGGCTGTAATTGGAAATTTAAGGCTGAACCACAGGACACCTGTGGGTGAAGTCTTTGTCGTGCTCAGGAAGTATTTTTCTTGTGTGTGCATGTATTTGTCATTTAGCGTATGCTCGCTGCGTGTGAAAACCACTGAGTGTCCTAGCCGTGTGGGAGGTATCGGCATACTCTCCAGTCCACTCTTCCCGAGTGCCGGGCCTCATTCCCAGCCCCCGGGGAGGGAGTGGGCCCGGCCCCTCCGCTTCGTCCCTCACCGCATCTCGGCCTCCCCGGGCCGGAGGAGCAGCACCGTGTGCCCCTCAGGTGCACTCACCTGCGGGCTTCGCTGGGGTTGCAGGAAGGGCCGGGCTCCTTCGCCTCCTCACGGCCGAGGGCTCAGCCTTCCTGAGGGGCTGCCTCTGCTGCTCCTCCACGTTTCACGGGGTGTACTTTACGCCCTGTCTGTCCACAGAGGTTCAGTTCCTCGCAGAGACAGGCCGGAGGCCTAGGAAAGCACCGCCTCCCCTTGAAGACCAGAACGCTTCCATTTTTAGAACGCGCTCTGCTCTGGAATCGACTGTTTCTGTTTGCCCTGGGCCTTGGTCGAGTGCGTCGCTGCCAGAGCGTACGTGTCAGCGGGCAGCGTGGCCTCAGTGTCCGGCTCCTTGGGCGAGCTTTGCCAAGCACTTGGACACGGCTTGTGCTGCTGGGGCGCGAGCCCCGGGCCCTCCCAGCCTTCCAGGGTGCTGCGGGGAACGTCCGGTGCCTGACGCCATCCAGGGCGCCTCTCACCTTTCTGATGCTGAGATTCCATCTGGAAAAGTATTTGTCTTACTTTATCATAATATAGTGGCTTTTTTTTTTTTTTTAGACAAGGTCTCACTACGTAGTTTAGCCTGTTCTCACACTTGAGGTAATCCTCCTGCCTCAGCCTTCTGAAAGCTTGAGGGCTTTTAATTGAGAGTCCTTAAATGTATACTACTATACTTAGCTTCCAGTGGATTTAGCCTTACTAATTTGGAAAAGTTTTCATGACTTTAGTGGTGTACACTCTTTGTACAGGTGGCATTATTTCCAAGGAAAATCTTTTTGCAGTAAGAAAAAGTAAAAACCAACAGTAATAAAAAAGCAGTTAGAAATATGCACTAAATTTATTCACTTAGAGGAGAAGCTGCCTCGAACACACTTTGCCCTGGAGCCGCTGCCTTGGCGCTGCCAGTGTGTGTACAGCCCACCGAGGTGGACACCAGAGGTTTTGCAGGAGAAGCGCCACCAACAGCCTGGCACGGGCCTTGCCCTGCGCACCTCTGGCACGGTGGATCTCGGTGGCACGGGCTCTGCTCCTGTGCTCCGCGCCGGCGGGTGTCGTGGGCTTACAGTCGGGGAGCTCGTGGTCCAGCGCTGTCCGGGCCGTGGGAGCAGCCGGAGGCCTGTGGGCGAGGCCCGCCTGGGTCGCCTGCCTGCCACAGGCCGCGGGTCTCACCGGAAAGGGCGCAGCCACTGCCATGGCCTCGGCTGTCAGACAGGTTTTCGGCTTCTGTCTGGTCTTGCCGGAAGGTTTGCTCCTTTCTGCTGATAGACGGGCGGCTGTAAACAAAGGGAGGGCCAAGAGGTGTAACCCCGAAGATGACGGGGCAGGTGAGTGCAACCCCAGTCAGCAGGTTTGAGAATTTAACTTGGAGCCTGATTTCGGGGTTCTAGAGAAGTTTTTTTTTTTGAGACAGGGTCTCACTTTGTAGTTCAGGCTGGCTCTGAGCTCACTGTGTAGCCCAGGCAAACCTCGAACTCAGCAATCCTCCTGTCTCTGCCTCCCGAGTGCTGGGATGACAGGCGTGAGCCATCATGCCCGGCACTGTGGTGTGTGGTATTGATGGCTGGTGGGCGTGAGTCTCCACGCCCAGCATTGTATGTGGTTACTGGGGATCAAACTCAGGACCTTGCGCTTGCGAGGAGGCACTGGAACCACTGAGCTAACCCTCCGGCCCCTCTAGAGAAGTTTTTGACACACAGTTTGTGCTCAGTCTCGTGCACCTTTGCTTAGACTGGCTGTGGCCCTGTGTGCGCTGGGGACCCAGGGGCGGGTGCGGCGTCACAGGGAGAGGAGGCCACGGTGGACGGACAGCCACGGAGGGGCGTCCCTGTCCCGGCTCCCCCCTCGGCTGTGGGTGGCTGGCACCTCCCCGGGGTCCCATAATTCCCTGATGGAGGTGAAATCCTAATTCCCTCCTCAGGTGTTCTTTGTCAGCAGTGTTTCCAGATTTTTCTGGTTCCTAAGCCATGTGGCTGTGGCTACATTTTGTAAGTGGGTACTGTTAGTGAGATTCCTGGGGCTCGCCTCCCAAACTGACTTGGGGTCTTGAGGATGGGAGTGCCACCCTGGGCTGGCATGGTCTTCTTTTATTCCGGAATACAGTTCCAGTCAGGGTGTGTGTGTGTGTGTGTGTGCGCGCACGTGCGTGTGTGCCCAGGGCCCAGCGCATGCCAAGCGCATGTTCTGCCTCTGGCGCGCCCAGCCCCGGGGTGGGAGGACCGATGACGGGCGTGATGTCGCCCAGGAGCCCCCATGCGGCTGTTCTTCTCGCGGGACACAGGAACGGGGAGCATGGCCCTTGCGAGCTTCTGCAGCCGCTGCTGGCTCCTGCATGGCGTCTCCCCGTGCGCCCTGCTCTGCGCTGCGGCTGGCACGTGCCTGAAGTGCATGCCTAACAGTGCCGTGGGGTCGTTGGAGGGTTTTAGTTTTGCATCATGGGCTGTTTTCAGCCTCAGATTAGGTGCTGCCGGAGCGGTGACCTCGTTCGCACTCCGAGGAAGGGCAGCTGCCCGGAGCATTTGACTGTCCTGATGGAGCCTTCGAGACCTCGGTGCCGAGGTGACCCAGCCCTCGTCTCCCCGGGAGTCCTCGGTCACCCGTGCGGGAGAAGCGACTGGGCGCTTCCCCACGCAGAGGCCTGCTGGCCGTGTCGTGGCCACGGGAGGCAGGACCGCGCCCGCGGGAGGCCCTCGTCACCACAGCCCGCCCTCTGGTCGCAGCCGCTCTGACCGGAGGCTCCCGGAGCCTGACCCGGTTCCCCTCCCGCTCTGCCCGCCTCCGCCGGGTAATGCTGTGGTTATGGCGTGTGCTGTTGTTGGCTGCCGTCTCCCTGATAGCTCCGTGTCATCCTGTGTCGCCCCCGTTCCCGCGGAGCTTGTTGGTTTCTTGGCTCCATGTTGGATTATCCGAAGCTCCACCGAGTCCCCTCCGGGGAGGGCGGCTGGTTCTCCTTGCCCCCGCCTTGGGTTCTGTCTGAGGGCTTGGACTGTGGCCTGACATCTTTTTCTCCTCCTTCCCGAGATACTCTGTGGTGTGAATTCTGACAGAGAACAGGTCGAAGGCCTGGATGATGAAATTTGTAATGTCTCAGAAGGGCAAACTTGGGACAGAGAGCCGAGCCTGTGTTGCAGTCCTGGATTCGATCCCCAGTCCAGAAGGGGGAAGGAATCCTTGTGTAAATTTCCCATGGCATCCTGGGCCCTTCGAAAATCCTCCATTCGTCAGGGTGCTCGGCTGGAACAGGGCCGGGCGGGACCAGAGGTGCGAGCGGCGTTCAGGTCTCTCGGAAAACATCTGCGGGGATTCTGCGTGGGACGGGTAGGGAGGCGCGCGCTGTCTGGCCGGAGCTGGAGACGCGGGGCGGCGTGTGCGGCACGCGCGAGGAAGCTGCTGTTCCCTGTGCCGGAGGGAGCGGCCGGACGGTGGCCCCGGCTGTCCCCGCTTGTCCTTCGCCGCCTGTGCAGTGCGCGTGCGAGAGCTTTGCCGAGTGAGCCAGCATGTTACCCGCGGACTCATCAGGGTGGCGATGGCACTGCACACCTCCCAGGCTGCAGGGCAGCACGGAGGGCAGCGGGGAGGTTGGCACGGAGAGAGCGGTCGGAGGCCGCGGCACAGGGAGGGCCGACAGGCCAGCAGGGGTGAGAGTAAGGGGCGCTGGGGTGGGGGCGCCCGCTCCGGCGGGACCTCCTCCTCAGAGGAAGCTGTCCTTGATGGTAATCAGGCTCCCGCCGCCCTCCGGTCCGGGCGGACCTTTTGAAGATACCATCACAGCCTCCTCCTGGGCCAGGGAGGGGAGAGGCCCGGCTCCAGCCTCCGCAGTCAGCAGGTGCAGGCCCCGGCGTCTCCGCACCACGCCTGGTGCCACCTCCTCAGCCCGCTGGTGCCAGGCGATGTGGTGCTGCGGGGCCCTGAGCCGGGCCCCACGCAGCACGGGCCGCGCTGGATTTGAGGGCAGGACTCGCGGGGTGCCGTGGAGGGAACGCGTGGCCCCGCTGCCCGAGAGGACGCCCCGGGTAGGTGCGGGGCCGCGGTCGCTCCCGTTCTCCTCCGCCGCTGTTCCTGTCTCTGCCGGCTTAGGGCTCGGTGACAAGGTGGGTTTGCGCCCTGCCCTGCCCTTTCTGTGCGTGGGTATTTGCACCCCGCGTGGGTCCAGGCCCGTGAGGCTGGGCTCCCGCCGTGCAGTCTGGGCTCCCTGTACGGCGGGAGAAGCGTCCGTCCGGCTCTTCGGCCTCCATGTCTGGAGGGCGGCCCGGAAGCGGAGCGCGGCCTCTGGCAGGCGGAGTGGAAGCCTCCGGCGGCCAGCGCGGGTGGCTTCTTCCCGTTGCCCGGTGCGAGCGCGCGCTTTCGTCTCTTAGCGACGGAGTCTGCCCGGCCGCGCGCTGCCTTCCCCGCTCTGCGGCGACAGCTGTGTTGCGCACGGTCCCTGCCGGGGTCTTGCCCGGAGAAAGGTGGGTGCGGCGCGTGCTCGAGGCGCGGGCTCCCGCGGGGTCCGGTAGGTGGAGACAGGGAAAGAGACGGGGGCAGGGCCGCGCTGGGGGGCGGCGGGGAGGACTCCGGAGCCTTCCCGGGAGCGGTCAGCTGGGGCCCCTGGACCTCGACCCCCAGGGCGCCGTGAGCCCCAGGGAGTGACTCGGCCTCCGGAGCGGCAGGAAAGAAGGGGCCGCGGAGGTTTCTCTGGTCTCCAGACGCCGGGCGGGACCGGAGGGGAGGAGCCTGAGGCCTGAGGAGGGGTCCCTGGGGCTCGGCCGCGTTACTGATACAAAGCAATGGAGGGACCGGAGAGGAGGATGCGAGTTCAGCGCCACCGAGGAGTCCGCGGGGAGACCCGTGCCGCCGTCGGGACTGCTTTCTTCAAACCCAGGGCCCAGGGACAGGGGTACAGCTGTCGTCCCAGCCACTCTGGAGGGAGGCTGCGGTGGGGGCCCCGGGTTCAAGGCCAGCCTGACCAACGTGCAGAAACCTCCTCTCCCGAAAAATGGAAAGAGGAGCTGACGCCTTGCAGAGTGTGCCCCGCTGCGCCCGGCTCTCAGGGCCGCCCCCGCGGCTGGCGTCCGGCCTGTGTAGTTCTGTGCCCCAGCGTCTGACTCCCGTGAGTGTCTGGATCAGACGTCTTCTCCCGCTGGAGCCGCAGGGTCAGTGAGCGTGTGCGGGCCTCCCGTGCCCTCGGCGGCCGGGGCTGCGGTCCAGCGGCGGGCCGCCTGCCCGGTGTGAAACCCCCGCTCAGTCCCCGGATCCTGGCGGCTCGGGGCTCCCCAGCCCCTGCGCTCGTGTGTAGGGGCCAGTGTGAGGGTGCTGGCTCATTAAATTTGTTTGAAGTTCATCTGGTTTCCAATTTATTTTGAAAACTACAGCAGTTGAGAGAATCCTGGGACGTTCAGCTGGGTCAGCCGGCCCTCGCTGGGCAGCCCTGGGGTGCAGAGCCCCAGGAGAGAGCCCGGGTCCCCAGGGCCGGGCACAGTCCCTCCGCGAGCCGACTCCTGCGCGGCCAGTTCCCTGGATTCGCTCTCTCTGCTTACAGTTCAAGGGATGATCTGTGTTTTGCTGCTTGCAGTCCGCATGCCACATGTTCATGCATGCATGTGTGTACATATGTGTATTCTGATCATATCCCTTGACTCTAGACTGTATCTCTCCATATATGTGCACAGGCACTGAGAGAACATTCATGGCCAACCTCGTACCTCGATTACTGCAGAACATGGGTATCTGCAAAAAAATCAGGCTATTTCTTCAAGTACCCATAAAACTATTCTCAAAAGGGAGAGAATTCAGAAGGATTTCCTATAATCCTCTAATACTGAGTCTGTATGGAGCAATTCCATGTTTAGTTTTTTTTTTTTTAATAATCCCCAGTATGTATCCAGCCAGTACGTGCACCTTAACTTAGATCAGGCTTCCTTCATCCCTTTGATCTAGAACTCTCCTCTGGCTCTCTTGAAATCACGACATGTAACATTTTCATTTGAAAAATTTCAAATTTGTGGACTACAGAAATTGACCCCTCGTGTGCTCTTTACCTCGAGTCACCAGTTTTGGACCTTTTTCCACATCTGTTTCTTCCTGTTTTTACAAACACATATGAAATGAGAAAGCATACATGTGTCTTGAATACTTAAGTGTACATTCCTTCTAAACATCAACTTTTCTTTTTGCTTTTTGTTAATTTAATTTTTATTTTTTTTATTTTGAGACAGGGTCTCGCTCTGTAGTTCAGGCTGGCCCTGAGCTCACTATGTAGCCCAGGCAAACCTCGAACTCAGCAATCCTCCTGCTTCTGCCTCCCGAGTGCTGGGATGACAGGCGTGAGCCACCACACCTGGCACTGTGGTGTGTGGTATTGATGGCTGGTGGGCGTGAGTCACCATGCCAGCATTGTATGTGGTTACCGGGGATCGAACTCAGGACCTTGCGCTTGTGAGGCAGGCGCCGGAACCACTGAGCTAAATCTCTGGCCCCTCCTTTTTGCTTTTTGTTGGTGGTACTGGGGATTCAACCCGGGGTCTTCAAACTGAGCCACAGTCCCAGCCCTTTTAAATTTATTTTTATTTCGAGACAGAGTCTTGCTAGGTTGTAGGACTTGAATTTGGGAATCCTCCTGCCTCAGCCCCCTTCAGTGCTGGATTTATAGTCACACAGTGCTATGTCTGGCTTAAACCATAATGTTCTTTCTATACCAGTGCACTGGTCACATTCAGGAAATTCACTAGTTAAGTGATTATTTTTTCTTTTTTGGGGGGGATAAGTGGGGTTATTTTTTCTTTTTAATCTATGTATGTATGTATGTATCTGTCTGTCTGTTGGTCTATGTCTGTCTGTCTATCTGTGTGATATCAGGGATTGAACTCAAGACTTTGCACTTGCCAGCCAGGTATCGAACCACTGAGCTCCATCCCCAGCCCTGCTTTTCTTTTTTGAAATAGCACAGCATTTATGGGTGCATTTTAGGCATACACCATGAGAGCATTCAGCTAGGAACCATATCTGTCTGTGGCACGTCTGTCCCTTTTTGGGACTTTTGTTTCCTAGCACGACAGTTTTCCTCATTTGCTCTTTTCCACAGTTTTTCGTTCTCTTCGGAGGAGGCTCTACACTGGGCCTCACGTTATACTTAGCTGTCAAAGTGGGCTTTTTTTTTTTTTTTTAAATTAGAGATCGGTTTAGTTGTATTGTAAACAAACGTACCTTCTGGATTTGTCTGTTTCCCTGCGCTGGCCGAGCTGGGGTCTCCCCGCGAGCAGGTTGGGAGCCGGAAGTCAGGATACCAGTTTGCGGGGAGACTGGGCCATCAGCCTCAGGAATGTGAGGTGAGACAGGACTCGAGAACACGCCGTCCCTGCCGCTGGCCCCACGTGGGCCAGGAGTCCGAGGCCAGGCCTCTCTGGAGGGCACTTGCTCCTCCCCAGGCTGCTATGGGCGGGGCGTCCACAGCTTGTCACCCGCCTGCAGATGTTGCCTCCGCAGAAGCCGGGCTGTGGCCCGCGCCCGGTGTTTCGGGGTTCCCTGGGGGTGCTGGCGCCGTCTGGACCCCGCTTCCGGAACCGCTGCCTTACGTCGTGGGTGGCGCTCGGACACGGTGTTCACGTGATGGCCGGGGGTTTTCTTGAGAGAACGCGCACGGCCTTCCGCTCGCTCGGGTGCGCACAGCGCCAGCCCTCAGCGGGGGCGGCCCTGACGGCGGGCTGACCCCGGAGCGCCTGTTCGCGGCCGCCGGTGACCATCGGGCAGCTTCCTGGTCCCGGGCTCAGCTGTCTCACCGGCACGGAGGGCTGTGAGCGCCGTTCTGCCCGGTGCTGTCTTGTCCAGCGTGGCCCTGAAGTCTTGGGCTTCAGCGATCCTCCTGCCTCGGCTTCCTGATTAGCTTGGATTACAGATGTGTGCCACAGCACCTGGACTTTAATAGTCTGTTGAAATATTTTAAACGAACATATCACAAGTAAGACACAGCTTCTCTTCATACGGAGATCCACTGTTACGTCCTGCTTTCTTATTTTGGCTGGTGTCCGACTCTGGTGGGAGGAGCCTCTTCCCTCTGCCCCGCCGCTGATCTCCGAATGCGGCACGTGCGGCTGGGGTCGCTGGTGACCTCGGTCGGGTCCGCTGAGCGCGGCTTCTCGGGTGACACCTGTGTGCCGGTGCTGCACGGGTCGGCTTCGGTGTGACGTGGTCCGGCCCCCGGCATCGCTGGCCGGAGGACCTCTGTGCTTAGCAGGGCCGGGCTGTCGGTGACCTGGTGAGCGTTTTAGTGTCGGGGTCGGAGCGTTGGTGGAACTGTGCGCGCAGTTCCTTAACCCTACGTCGCTGTGGGCACAGCGAAGCGTCTGACAGCTCCCGGAGGCTCGGGCGCGCTCAGAACCGGGCTGTGCTGGGTCACGGGAGCCAGGTCAGTGGCTGGGTGGTTGGTGGTTGGGAGGCGCTCCCGGAGAAGGCGGTGCCGAGAGGACGGGTCGGGCGAGCTGGGCTCAGTGCTGGCCCTGGGCTGTGGGTTGCGGGCCTGCTGGGTGCCAGGCGTCCTCGAGAGCGGAGGGCGAGGGCAGCCGCGTGGCAGCAGGCGGAGCCGGCCTTCAGGGGGCGCTCGCTTCAGCGGCCTGGATGTTGGACCGCAGTCGCAGAGACAACCTGAGGAGAGCGCGAGGGCCCCTGAGAGGCTTGAAGGCGTGTTCCGGGAGCCCCAGGCCCGAGGTCACCCTGCCCTTGTCTTACCTAGAAACGTCTCGGAATGAAAGCTGATGCTCAGGTCTGTCGGCTGGGTGTGGGCAGACTGTACCTGCTCTAGGTGGCCAGGCGGGGACAGCGAGGGCGTGTGGGCCCGTCCACCCCAGACTTGCTTCCTTCCAGTTCCCGTAGAAATGAGCGACGTTTGGTGAGAAAGACGGGAACAGGGCGTGTTGTTTGGAGACTGTTCGCGGGCAGCTCGGTAGATCTGGAAATGATGCGTTCTGGGTCTCGCAGGGCGGGTTCCTGAGAGTTTCCTGGGTGATGTTTAAGGAAGGAACTCCACAGATCCGGAGGGCGGCGAGGGGTGTGTGTGTGGGGGGAATGTGACAAGCTTTCTCTTCCAGCAGCCTGAGGGAGAGGCTGGGGAGTCAGACTCCATTGCAGAGCCTGAGGGTGCAGGGTAGTGTTTAGGGTGATGTCTGGTCCTCGCTGTGGGAGGCTCTGAGCCCTGCGCTGCTGGTTAAACAGTGGCGGGATGGGTAGTTCTGCATTTCCTCAGGGGACGCCTCCATTGTGATGGCTCCTGAGCTGTCTTCCTTAGAGACCTGCCTGGATAGGGTCTCAGAGAAGTTGCTCCCGGGCCTGCCCAAGGACCTGATTGCGAGGCACTGCACGGAACCTGTGTTCTGGTGTCTGTGTTCCGGTGTCGTTAGCGGTGGTGTTTTGGGACCTCACTGTTTGCTAAGGCTGCTCCCAGCAGCCCTTCTTGGGGTGGCAGTAGCGGGTGGCGGAGGCAGGGGTGGCTGAAGTTCAGAAACAGCTGCTTTCGCTCGTCAGACGCTTTGGGACGGGCGGCCTGGCTTTGCGCGCACTGTACAGAAGCGCGTGAACGTGAGCTGAAGTCAGCGCTGCCTGGCGCGGTGTTCCCGGGGTACTTTGTGTGTCTGTGCAGCGTTGCTTCTGTGAAAACGGACACAACCACGCGCAGTTCCGCACCTGCCCTGCTCATCAGATGGTCTGCAGACCTGTCCGCCGGGAGCGCCTAGAGCCACCAAAGTGCCACCTGCTTTTCTCAGAGCAGCAAATGTTTTTCAGTGAGAAATTTGCTTGCTCACTTGCTTAGCGTGAAGCTGCAGGACGTGCTGAGGGGACAAGCCCGTACGACATGTGCGGGGCCGTGTGCGCCCCTCCCGCTCTGGAGGACTCGGGGTCCCGAAGCCTCGCCGGCTTCCGTGCTACGTGTCGTGGCGCAGGCGCGTGCGCGTGTGAGGTGCCGGCGAGCCACGCGGCCGTCCGAGGCGGGAGACCAGCCCGCACCGAGCTGGGGGCTGCCTGGTCCTTACTCAGTCGTGACGTCGAGTCTCTTCGCGGGCAGCAGCTCTCGGGGTCCCGCGTGGGGCCCTTGGGTGACGCCGGCCGTTGCGCTCACTGCCTCTGTCCTCTCGTCTAGGACCCGAGCTACTGGATCCAGGTGCACCGCTTGGAGCATGG
Organism: Thryonomys swinderianus; assembly: GCA_004025085.1. NCBI lineage: Eukaryota > Metazoa > Chordata > Mammalia > Rodentia > Thryonomyidae > Thryonomys > Thryonomys swinderianus. The sequence continues at coordinate 61,785 of PVIC010001852.1, read as the reverse complement.
CGACGGGGGCATCCTGGACCTGGACGACATCCTCTGTGACGTCGCCGACGACAAGGACCGAGTGAGTGCCCTGTGGGCAGCTGCTGGGTGGGTGGGGGGGCTTCCTGCTGGCGGGGCTCCAGCGAGTGCTGTTTTACAAATGCCAGGAATCCCCGCCACCCACCCCAGGGAGCACCAGGATATAATGCCTTTCTTAAAACTTGGAAAGACGTTTTGGGAGTTTTAAAGTGCAACTTTAAAGACTGTGATATTGCAGAAGAGTGTTCTGTGGCATTTTCCCTCTCTTCACCAAATGTGTCCTTTTTTTTTTTTTTTGAGACAGGGTCTCGCTTTGTAGTTCAGGCTGGCCCTGAGCTCACTATGTAGCCCAGGCAAGCCTCGAACTCAGCAATCCTCCTGTCTCTGCCTCCCGAGTGCTGGGATGACAGGCGTGAGCCACCACGCCCGGCACTGTGGTATGTGGTACTGATTGCTGGGGGGGGATGAGTCACCACGCCCGGTATTGTTGTGTGTGGTTACTGGGGATCAAACCAGGGACCTTGTGCTTGTGAGGCAGGTGCTGGAACCACTGAGCTAAATGTCCGGACATAAATGTGTCTTTCTTGACCCCTGGTCATCGGTCCCGAGAGGATTCTGTGTCAGTGGAAACTCTTCAGGGCCCAAGTTCGGGTCGGGCTGTTGTGCTTGGGTGTTGGCCCTGCAGCCCCCAGGTCCCCTTTCTCTGCTCTCCGGGAATGAGGAAGAGGAGGCGGACGCGGACGTGGAGCAGCAGGGACTCAGCAGATTCTCTAGCGGGCTTTGCGAGGGAGGACAGCTGTGGGAGGCAGCTCTGTGGCCGCACCTTTGTTAGTGTTCGGCGCCGGAAACCTCTGGAGGCTCGGCCCTTACGCCACCGTCCCGTCCACAGCCGCAGGAGGCGTCGCTGTGATTACGCAGGTGTCACACCAGCCGGGTGACCCCAGCAGCGTGGACGATGGCGACCCCTCCCTGTCCCACTCCCCCGCGCCTTCCCGGCCTCGCTCTGGCCGGGTGAGGGCAGCCATCACCCCGCCCAAAGCCAGCCCTGGCAGAAATCCCATGTGTGTTCTCTAAGTCTCCAGGAAAACAAACATGTCCGGAACACACACCGAGTGAGTTTGGGCGTGTTCGGTCCCGGGGCGCCTGCGGCGGCGGGACGGCCCCAGGTGGTGCCTCGGGCCGGGGGCGCTCATGTTCAGACCCCTCCTGCCTGTGTAGGATTTGATGCTGTTTTTCCAGGTGTCACTTCTCCATTTTAGTCTTTTCATTTAGCGAGGAAAAGCCTAACTCCTGAGGCTGAGGCAGGAAGATCGCAATTTTGAGCCCAGTCCGGGAAGCTTAATGAGACCTTGTCTTAAAAGATGAAGGCCAGAGATGTCACCCTGTGCAAAGACCCTGGTTTCCTGCACAGATTAACTGTTGGGTTTTCGTGACGCAGGAGCTGGACTCGGGGACGCTGCACTGCTGAAAAGTATTTTTATTGAATAAATTTTATCTTATCCCATTCCCCCTGCAAGCCCTCTCATCCCTATTAAAAAGCATTTTCTAAATGGTGAACAAAGTAGGATTAAGAAGCAAATTTAAGTACGCGAGGAGCCCTGAGTTTGCTCACTGTGCCTTAGCTACCAGGGGTCCGCGCTGAGGGAGGGTCTGCTCCTTGGTGCCCGGCGGCTCCAGCTCAGGGTCTGCCCGGCTCTGCCCACTGCCAGTGCGGGCTGCGGGCCTGCTCTGGGCGTAGCAGTGTCCCCCGCTTGCCCCTCTGCATGCCACTGCCTTCCTCGGGGGCCGGAGCTCGGGGCGTGTGTGCCGCCCCGTCCTGCCCATGCTGCGCCCACACGGTGCACTTTCTGGACTGTCCCGCGTCTGAGAAGAGGAAGTGATTCTTCCGAGCTCTGGTCTGTGTTTTCAGAGCGGCTGGGTCCCTGCTGCGCGGAGCCGTCCTGCTGGTCCCTCGTGTGGCTCCGGGTCACACGCAGAAATCCCGGCTTATCCCGGATAAGCGCCCGGGGCTCCTGCCGGCACCTGTCTCGGCGGGGAGGGAGATGGGGAGGTGCAGGCGAATCCCGGCCGCGTGGCCCCTCTCCACCGTGACCCGCGGTGCCGCCCACGTGTCTGTGTCGGCCCTGCCCTTGTGAAGCGTCTTCCTCCCCTGCTTTTTGCCGTGGCGAAGGAAGGGCGCCATGGTGTAGCCGCCCATCCTGGGAGCCCGAGGGTGAGGGACAGGGCCGAGGTCGCCAGCTGCTGCTCGCTGCTGTTTCCAGGGGCCTCAGGGCCTCAGGGCCCGGGCTGGCCGCTTCCTTGGAGGATGGAAGGGCTCGGTCCGGCCCAGGCCCAGCCCCGGCCTGGGGAAGGGAGGGCACCACGGCCTGGCAGGCCCACGCCAGCCACGCCAGCCCCGGGGCTAGAAACTCACGCAGTTCTGCCCCTTCTGGTGGGAGAGTTAGCGCTTCCGCGTCGGTGTTCCCGGGATGTGCTCCAGCAAACCGCGCTCTGCAGTACAGGGTGGCGTTGCTTCAGGCAGAGGGTGCGCCTTGACTCTGAGGGCCACAGATTCTCCTCTTTGAAATGCCGCCTGATTTCACATGCTAAATTATTATTTTAATTGTTTCGCCCTCAAATCATCGGGCCGGTCAGCATCCAGCAGACGACGGAAGGAGGCAGAGAACACCTGTCCGTACTTCCTAAGAGCATCCTCAGGTCCCGTCCCGTGAGCCACGCGGGGCAGAAGCCTTCCGCTGTCCGCGCGCTCGGGAAGCCGGGTCTGCGCGCCTCGGGGCGGAGGGCTCGGTGCGTGTTCTTCGATTCTGGAATAAGAATGATCCAATTATTGGTGATGTTGAAATACATTCCTAAACGTGAATAAGTCGACCTGTTATGGCAGGGCTGGCCGCGAGGCTGGCGGGTGTTTACTGGACACTCACGTGGGTGTCTTTGAGGACCCCCCTTCCTCAGCTCACGGCCGGGCGGTGCCTGACATTTAAATGCCCGCTGTCGAGACCGCGCTGCCTCAGCCACTTCTCACCGCTGGGCCCGAGTGTCCGCACAGGGCTTTCTGTCGGCTCAGCTCCCTTCCCGTCGGCCGCCTCCCAGGCGGGACGCAGGGCAGGGGTGTGGCGAGGCGGCTGGGGCGTGGGTGCAAAGGCAGGGCCGAAGACGGGGTCCACCTTCCAGCCCCGACCCAGCGACTCGGCTCGTCCAGCCCGACCTTCGGACGCCGGGTCAGCGGCCGGCCGCGAGAAGCCAGGGGCCTCTCAGAGCCCACCGGGAGCCGTCGGGCCCTGGGGGACAGCTGGACGCGGAGCACGACATACTTAAACACGTCGGAGCTGGCGAGTGCTACCCCCAAACGTGGCAGGAGCGGAAGCCAGCCCCCTTCGGCCTCCATGTCAGCCGTCCGCGGGCCGGGCCCTGTCCTCACGGTGGCAGCTGCGCTTCAGCCCGGCGCGGCGGGGCCCCTGTCTGCAGAGTGACCCGCTGGGGTGGGCGCAGTGGGGTGTCCCCTGCCCTCTGAGTGCCTTTTTATCTTTGTGGGTTTCTCTCAAATCTCTTGATGAGGACTTGTTCCATAGTAGAATGCTCTTTTCTTTTAGAATTCTTAAAATAGACTAATTTCCTAATGTTCTGCCTTTGCTAGACGGAACTTTCAAAGATAGCCCGTTTCTTTTCATTCTGAAATATCCGGGGTCTTAAAATCAACCCAAGAATGTTACGAAGAGACAGAAAACGGCGATAGGAAAATTGATGCGAAACAACCCGCTTGGTGTGTTACCGTCAAGAATCCTAATTCCGTGACACTGTACAGAGTGTCTTCCTCAGAGCCGCCCGCTGTCAGAGCCAAACCGAACAGGCGCATCTGGCGAGGGGGCGTCTGCTCCTGGATGTGTAATGACTGTTCACCGAGAGGAATTCAGGCAAATTCTCAATTTAATGAAAAGCTACGATTAACCACAATTGCCCAGGTGTCTTCATTTACATGAAGGTATATTCTCGTTATTAGTGAACATCTGAAATTAATTTAGATCCACTCTTTTATATGCAAGAAAAACAAAGGCACCGGTCGTAGCCTGGGCGTGTGTCTGCATGCTCTTGTCCCCCCAGCATGCCCCGCGGTGCGCTGTGTCCCTGCCCGTGTGGTCCTTCATGCAGATGCCCACGGCCTCTGCCCCCCGCGCGTGTCCGCGTTCAGCGCCGTCTTCGTTCCGGTCCAGCACCGCCCCGGCCGTGCTCCTCCGTGCACCCCTCGCTTACAGCGTGCGCTCCGGGTCAGTAGCTGCGCGAGAGGCCCCGTCTGGAGTGCCCGCTGGCTGGGGCGGGCCGGGTGCGTCCCTGGCACCAGCTGCATGATGAGTGTGGGGCACTGTGAGCACCGAGAGAGTTTGGTGTCGTGCACAGACCCGTCTCTGCACTTTCTCATTTTCACCGTTCACTTCTGCGGTGCTGGGAGCGCAGCCTGGTCTCCGTGCCCGGGCTCCACCGTGGTCCGTGTGGCCGGAGAGGAGAGAGGGAGGCGTCGTGTGGCGCCGTGTCGTGCCGGGAAGCGAGCAGAGACGGGCTTCCTCCCCTTCCGAGCATGGAGGAGCCGTGCTCGGCGCAGAGCGCTGCGGCGCCCGTGTTCTGTGGCCCAGACGCGGTCTGACCCTGCCCGCCACCCTCCAGGCCCGGGCTCGTTGCTGTCCTCAGGCGGGAGTGTGCGTGGCCCCCGCCCCAGCGGCCTCCGTGGCCGGCCGGGCCGGGCCCAGTATCTGTTCACACCCAGTGACACTGTGCCGTGTTGCTCCACCTGTTCGGCTCGCCGGGTCCCTCCCGGCCTGCTCGACTGGTGAAGGTGGTTGTTGTTCGGTGCCGGGAGCCTGGACCGAGGCTGCCAGGCCGCCTGCCCGCCGAGCTCACTGGCGCCGAGCGCTCCGGGCTCCCTTCCCCCCGGCTCCGGTCGGGTTCCCGGGGACCGAGCAGCGCGGAGCGCACGCTGCAGGCTGCGGGCGGGTGGACCTCCACTCTCCGGCGCCCGCAGTCCGGGCCTTTGAATGGCGCGCTCCTGACAAGGGCATGGCAGGCCCCGCCGGGAGGACGCTGGCGGCCGGGAGGCACCGCTCCTTCTCCGCCGCCTCTCGGAAGGACTCGGTGAAGGTGCTGAGATCGTCCAGGTCCCTGAACCTCAGAGGGGCTGCTTCAAAACCCAGCAGAAGGCAGGTCGGTGCGGAAATTTCCTCCGGATTGGAAACGTTGTTCTTTGTGTTTATTCCTTGACATTCTTTTGAAAGTTCGGGCGGAGTTGAATGTCCCAGGGGTCATGTGCCACGGGCTGCATGTGTGCGTGGGCCTCGCAGCAGTTTCCTCCTTCGTCACGGATGTGCTTCCCAAGCGTGACGAGTGACTGAGAACATGGAGTCTTCGCCAAAACGTGTTTTCAGTGAAGACTTTTCGGTCACCAGACATCTCACTGAAAGGTCTCTTTGAATTTCATGTCTCAGTAAAACATTAGAACAAAAGCCAACTATTGTATATATAATTTTGTTAGAAGGGTATTCCAAATAATTGGGATTATGTTTGTTTTTCCTAAAGCATTCTTGGAGGCTACGGAATAGGAATGATAGGAAGAGTTTTGGGTTATGAGCTTTCATGGTGATTTTATTACTTATGTGTGGAGTATATATATAGTTAGGCTAGTTCAACAATGTACAGCATGTCTGTTAAAAACCAAAGATTCAGTTTCTTATCGTTCGAATTTTTGGAACTAATTTGTGATTATTAAACACAAATTTTAGGTTAAAAGTAAAATCCCACGCATGCAAATGTGACCCTGTACACGGTTTATTTTTGGGTGCGAGCCACGGGTTCTGTGTGCCCCCTAGTGGTCTTTGACGGAATAGTTATTTTTAGTTTTGATGTGTGAGATAGTGGAGTTTCTGCCCCCCGCCCGCGTATAAATTGTGCTTCAGAACTCTGTTCAAGTTCAGCACAAATCAGTGATGTCATTCTGGCCAGTGACGTCATTCTGGCCAGTGACGTATTGTGCGTGGCACCTGTGTCAGGATACCTCCTGCTGGCTCAGAGACGTGACACCGGCCATTGATGGTGCCGCCCTTTCTGGACCTGTGTGGTCGTCACACGTGTACTGAACCTTGAGTAGTTCTAGTTTCTTCTGTCTTGTGTTTTCTTTATTCATCCCACAGAGCACTAACATTGAAAATGAATGAAATCTGAGACACCCGGAACGTCTATCTTGTGAATCATGTTTCTTCTGGCAGAAATAGTGATAGAAAGATGTTTGCTGGTTTATCAAGAATCTTGATTGAATTTCATTAGAGTTATGTTCCGGTCAATGGAGCTTGAGTATTGAAACGCAGAAAAGCTTGTTTTTAAGAAAGCAAACATTCTACGTAGTCTGCAGACAGTCATAGCAGTGAGGAATGAGGAAATGAAGGGGTCGCCTGAAAGCATATTGTTACCTCGGTTGGAAGACGCTTTTCCTTTCTTCTTGGAGGATTTGCCAGGCCTGAAACTCTGCCGGTGCTGAGGGCGGGCCGTGTGCCGGCATTTGAGCCCGGGTTTCCCTTGAGTCCCTGGCACTGGCAGCCTGAGTGACAGCCCTTCTCCAGGGGAGCCGCGCGTGGACCTGCAGTTCTCGGTCAGAAGCCAGTTTTGTTCAGTGGAATCTCAGAGTATGTCCCACTCCCCGCCCCACACCGCGCCTGCGTGTTGCTGTTCTGTGGAGGCCGTGATGGTGTTGGGCTCTTGTGAATACGCTTTCCTGTGATTGGGCATGAAGCTCTCAGGTGAAAAGGTACCCATCTTGCCTCCTAAAGGTGAGCTGTGACCTTTTGGGGCGCATGGGACATCGGCGTGGGTGAAGGGCCAGCCCCGTGGACAGTCCCCAGGTCAGTGGCGACAGTGATGGGGATGGCGTTTTCTGTTTTCCCCGGGCAGGTGCCCTCCCCTCCCGAGAGCCTCACTTTCTGTGCGGGACGCCAGTGAGTGGCCTCCTTGTGGCAGTGTCGCCCAGTTGTGTTACCGAGGTCCCTGTGTTGGGAGTCACTGCCGAGCTCGCTGTGTGGAGGGCGAGAGATCACTGGAAGAAGAACAGAGCGGCCGCTCAGAGATTCGCGCGGAGAACCGAGCTCACATCAAACGGGAGGATGTTAGAAATGCAAAGACTGCGCGTCTGGTAGGGGCTGGGCTCTCGGGCGGAGGGCTGCTTTGTAGTGTGTGGGGTGGACATTCCGGCTTCTCCACAGTGGCCGCTGGTTCTTAGATGGTGGACGTCCCGTGTGGCCTTCACTGCCCTGACGGCTGGGTGGCGATCGTCTGTCCATCTAAGTCCTATCATGATTTCTTCGTCTTCATGTACACAGCAGATCCCAGTCTGGAGGCCAGAGTCAGCTGGACAGTACATCATCTGACGAGACTGGTAATAATGGAGCGGAAATGTTCTTCTGACAGTTAGATGATTTTTACAGTTTCACAAAAAAGTTGTAAAAGCTACAAGCCGGAAATGCAGTTTGTGTGTTGACAAGGCCGCCCTTGTAAAGGAAGGGTGCATAAGTCACGCTGGGACCACAGGCACGTGATCCTGAGCCTGGCTTTGATTTGCTGAGACAGAGTCTCAGTATGCGTATCACGCTGGCACAGCCCTGCAGTGATCTGGGATTACTGATGTGCACCACCACACAGGGCTGTGTTTTATCCTCCCTCCCTCCCTCCCTCCCTCCCTCCCTTCCTTCCCTCAGTCAAGGTCTCGCTTCGTAGTTCAGTCTGGACTTGAACTTGCTATGAAGCCCAGGCCGGCCATGAACTCGTGGTCATCCTCTTGCCTCAGCCTCCTGAGTCCTGGGATTACACGGGTGCGCCGCCGTGCCCGGCCTGCCTAGCCCCTGGGTTGACTTGGGCTCTCAGGACCTGCACAGGGGCCCAGGAGCCCCAGTGTCCGGGGGACGCGGCACGTCCCCGCAGGGGGAGGGAAGGGTCCTGGGGGCGGCTAGACCGGGCTGCTCGAGCGGTTGCCCGAGGTGAGGCTGTCCGGCCCCGCCGCGCCGCCCTTCGGGCTGGGGAGGTCGCTTCCGCCCGCGCCCGCGGAGGCTCCGGCGCTGGCCCGTGGGCAGGTCGCGCGCCCCTCTCGCCTCCCTGAGGCTCCCGGCAGCGCGGCCCGGCTCCTTCCGCGTCTGCTTTGCGGAAAGCCCTTCCTCTGCAGCCCTCCGTCCCACGGGAGAGCTTCGTAACCGCAGCGTTTGCTCTCCGGGGGCGGTGAGGCGAACACGGCCGGTTCCACTGCGCCGCTGGGACTTCGGCTGGGAATTTTGACCCAGCGGCCGATCTGTTCGCTCTGAGGTCCGGACGCCCTTCGGGGTTTCCGGCCGCTTTTGCGCTCCGTGTGCAGGGCTGGCTGTTCGCAGCTCAGGCCGCAGAGGTTTGGGAGGTGTGGGCCGGAGCTGGGGAGGGAGCGGAGAGGGAGGAGCCCAGCGTGCAGATCCGGGCCTGCCTTCGCCGAGGCGGTCCGAAGGCGTCTGCTCCGCAAAGGCCGCAGCCCGAGTGTTGCGCGGGGCCCTGCCAGGCCCGCACTCTGCTCCCTCCGTCTCTGTGGCGCGCTGCTGCGGCGGCCTGAGTCTGACGGGCGGGGTTCTGGCCAGCCCTGGGGCCCGGCCGGAAACGGGAGCTACGGAGACCCGCGCGTTGCCCCTGGAAGCCGCCGCAGTGGTAGCTGGAACCGGCGGTGTTTTCTTGCTAGCTGGGTAGTGTACTGTACATCATATATGCTAGAAGTTTTCACTTTTTGGTTTCTTTGTTGTTTGCTTTTTGAGATGGAGTTTCCCCAGGCTGGTTTTGAACTCTGGGATTCAAGTGATTCTCCTACCTCAAGGGCTGGCATTGGAGATGCCTGCCACCACACAGAATGGCTAATTATTATTGTTATTTTTATTTTTCTTGGGGTGCTGGGATAGAATCATCTCAGCCAACCACTCAACCTGTGAGCTATACCCTAGCACCACGCACAGAATTTGTCTGTGGTATTGGGGATGATGCACTGTGATACATTCCTGGTCACTTTTTAAAAATTTTATATTTTGATGCAGCGTTTCAACAAGCTGCTAAGTTGGCCAGGCTGGACTTGAATTCATCCTCCTGCCTCAGCCTCCGCCGAGTGCCGGGGTCATAAGCATTAGCATCACAAATACCCAGTAATATTCTCTCTAGATCTAAATTTATTTTATTGTATTTTTTTTTAAAGAACTGGCTCTTAGTTAAAAATCAGATAGCTCCTGACATCTTTTCCAGTCTGATAAGCACATTCCAGGACTGTAATCATTAACTCCTTTCACCGACTCTGTCAGACACAGGAAACTTTTCCAAGGGAGTTTTCTTCTCACCTTATTGTTTCGCCTTTTTCCTTATTGTAATTTTATTTATGTCACCCTTACTGGCAGGCTCTCTTTCCTGTTTAGTTTTTTGGGGGCATTCACGCTCATTTCTCTCTGTCTTGCATTTAGGGAATTCATGAAACAGTTTAATACTGTCTGTACATTCCTCTTTGTAATTTCCGTTTTTGGAGATGGCAAAATTGTCGTAGGACTCTGTGGGACGCCTGCTGGCCTCCAGCTCACGCTCCTCCTGTTTCAGCGTCCGAAGTGTGCAATTACGGGTCTTATACAGGCCCCTCTAAAGGAGCAGCTCAGGATCTGGTCGGAGGCGGAGGGAGGAGCTCGGCTGGGGCCTTCTGCCTGGGGCGCAGCTCTGCCCTGCCGCCCCTGCGCAGATGGGAGCAGCTGCTGGTTTGCTCGAGAACACTTCGGTTGCATTTGCTATTGGCACAGATCTTCGTATCACCAAACACATTAAAAAGAACTTTTTGGAAAACATCGTGAAGTGCTTGTGACCAGAACGGGCGTCCACTTTGGCGCCCCCTAGCGGGGAGGAGCCGCATCCGCAGCGCAGATGTCTCCGGTCGGTCTGGTCCTCAGATCCGATGCCTGGAAGTGAAGAGGGGACCAACCCGAGAATGAGGAACCCACGGGGGCCAGCCACGTCGCGATGTCGGCAGAGAAGCCCTCCACGCCTTGGGGCCCCCTTTTGAAGTATTTTGATGTTTTGTTCTTCGAGATAGAGTCCGCCCAGGTCAGCTAAGTTGGCCAGGCTGGGCTTTAGCTTGTGACCCTCCTGTCTCGGCCCCGGAGTTCTGGGATTACAGGCCTGTGCCACGACGCCGGGTCCCAGCCCCCTCTACAGAAAGTGCCCACGAAAAGTCAGCTGTTGCGCGCACACGGACGCCAGCTGGTGCAGACCCGACTCCCTCCGTCTCGCCGGAGCCTCGCTGTGGACCCGCGTGCGCCTCCTTCCCGCGCCGGGAGGGGCCTTGGTGCGGCCCCAGGGGACCCAGCGCCGCCGCCCGCTCTGTTTCTCTCACCGCGCTGTCCCGGAGGCTGCCCGGGCCCTGCTCGCCCTCCCCGACCCTCCGCTTCTGCCGCGCCTCATCCCGGCGAAGGCGGGGCACCAGGCCGCCCCCAGCTCGCCGAGGATGGCATGGCCCCAGAGTCACGGTCACGGGTGCTTCTTCCTTCGCTGTTGCGGGGAACAGGCCGTGGTAGCACCGCCCTCCTGCTGTCCTCGTCCGCGGAGGGAGGGCGCCCTCGCTGGCGGCGGGATCTGGCCGAGTGGGGGCGCCGCGATGGGCTCCCTGCAGGCGCCTGTAGTTTTCCTCCCCGGAGACAGCTGAGCCTGGACCGCTCCGGGCTGGGCTGGGCTGGTGGCCCGGCCAGAGCCCCTGTGCTCCCCGCCCGCAGCGGGGTCCTGCTGGGTGCCGCTCCAGGCCCTCGGGATGAGCAGGGGTCCGGACACGACCCGCGGGAGCCAGGTGCAGACGCACGGCCTGGGGCGCTTGCTTCCAGAGGGGGGCGCCCTGTGGCCCTGCGCTGCCGCGTCCTGGCCTCTAGAGGGCGCCGCGCGGCCGCTCGTTTAGGCCTCAGGAAGCAGAGCCGTCAGTAGCTTCACTGAGTGGCCCCGAGAACCAGGGGTTTATGTGCTGCCCGGCGCTGCTCGCTGGATTTGGCGGCGGGGGGAGGGGGTCCTTTCTGCAGTACTTTTAACTAAAAATGTTATTGGGCCCCAAGCTGTGTGTGTGTGTGTATGCGTGTGTATGCGTGTGGGACACCGAAAGTGATCTGCTTACACCGTAAGGATGTGATTTGGAATTCACCTCTATTCGTGTGCGCTCGTGTCTTGATTTCTGTGGTCCTCTGCGCTGCCCAGCACAGTGCGAGGGACAGTGGGAAATGGCCTTTGGCTGCCTCCTACCCCGTGTTCCAGCCAACGGAGAGGATAAAGCTGCGTTTTGTTTGCCTTGAGACAGGTTCTTGCTGTGTAGTTCAGGCCGTCCTTGAACTCACTTTGCAGCCAGGCTGGCCTCCACCCTCCCGCCTCAGCCTCCGGATGCTGGGGTGACAGGCGCGTGTCCCCGCGCCACCTGTGGAGTGAGCCCGTACTGCCAGGCTGATGGCCGGCCGGGAGAGATGCGCAGGGCGCGTCACACCGTCCCGCCTGCTGTTTGAAGCGCCACAAAACCACGCAGCCTTTCCGGTTACCGTTCTCAGTACGGGCCCAGGAACGGCTCTCCGGCTCCCGCGCTCCGCGTTCGTGGGAGAGTCTGCGCAGATGGCGCGGAGGTGCGGAGGCCCCGGCGTTCCTGGAAGCCGTGCTGGGGATGGGGCTGTCGGGGGCCGGGGTGCCGCGTCGCATTAGTTCAGAGGGTAAGTTCCACCCATGTGACGAGGGTCTCACCGCTGCAGAGAGTCCGTGTGCTGAGCTCCCCGCGGGGGACGGAGCGGCTCCCTCCCGGCTCAGAGCCGCTCCTGGGGCTCCCCGGCCACATCCCTTGTCCCTCCCTCGCCCTGGGGACGCTCGAGGACCCTGGACGGCGGGAGGGCAGAGCATGGGCGCTGGCTGGCCGTGTCGTTAGCGACGGCCTCGAGGTCCCGGCCCCTTGTCCCCAGCCCTGTCCCCAGCAGCCTCTCGGGGCCGGGACCCTCCAGCCAGCCGGGCTCCCTCCCCTCTCCAGGACTGGCCTGCTCCGGTCACCGCTAGCCCTTCCCGAGGACGGGACCCTGCGGGGTTTCTGTCCCCTCCGGCCCCAGCATACTTTGCTGTGTATTAAATGATGCTCAGGACCGAGCCACTGAGAAGTTAATTCTGATGAATTTATTCTAGGAAATAGTCCAACGTGAAATACTTCTCAGGTGTTAGTGAGCGCTGAGCACATTTCATCAAGCCTTGTGCAAGGGCTCGAAGCCCCAGCTGTGTTTTCTTGGGCCGCTCGCCTCGCCGCTGTGTGTTCCTGTCCCCGGGAGAGTTGAGAGGGAGCTGAGCAGCAGGCGGAAGCTGTGACTTGTGCGTTAGTGAGTTTCTGGGGCTTTGGCCTGGTGGAGCCCGATTAGAATAAGTGGTTATCAGTGGATTTTAGTGAGGTCCAAGTGGACCTTTTTTTCCTCACCCACAAAGATTCAGCAGCAAAAAGCTTCCCGAGCCTGGCAGACATCTTTCCCCCTCTCCTGTCTCGCAAGCTGAGATTTAAGGATATCGCCCGGTGCGTGACCGTGCGCCCCTCACTCACCTGGCCCCTCTCACGCCAGGGCGTTGGCATCGTGCGCACCAGCTTCAGGGGCAGCGTTCGGCCCAGACTCGATTCCGGGCAGCGCATGGCGCCCGCCTGGCACAGCAGTGTCCCGCACAGCCCGCTGTGGGGCTGGCACGGAGGCCGTCGCTTGGTGCTTTGGCGGGTCTCACGCAGCCTCTGTCCCCAGCTCCCAGGGCGCTCTGGGCGGCAGCAGCAGGGGGTGCCGGCTGCCCGGACCCCTCGCCGGCCCGGACTTGTTATTCATAGTGAATCGTCTCTCGGTCCCCAGCGTGTCCATAATTAGTGAAAAGACCCTCCCAGGAAGCCCCCGGCCACAGCTAGGTCGCCGTCACCAGATGTTTGATTGCTCTCTGGAAATACCTGGGGAGCTCCCTGCACGCTGCCCCGCGCCAGCCCCCGGGTCCCGACGGGTCCTTCCTTCCCCGCGACAGCGGGCGCTGCGCCTGCCTCTGCTGGCATCTTTATCAAAAGGGGTAATAATTACGCTGCTCTCGCTGTGAAGTACACGTCGTCCTCCTTGTCGTGGGTCCCCTGGCTTCCTTCCATTGTGCCAAGTTTTAATTAATGTGCTTCGATAGTATGAAAACTTCAGCATCTATAATTACATCTTTAGTAGCAATATTTAAAATCTTTACCGACAATATATTTATCATGTAACATTTCCTGGGATTAAGGTCAGCTATCGGGAGTTTCAAGAAAATATTGGAATGAAATGTGTTCCAGATGGCTTCTTTCTCTTGAAGGTTGAAAGCACAGACCAGGAGGAGAGCCCCATGCGGGGGCAGAGAAAGGCTTCCTGGCTGCTCTGCTTATTCTGTGGTGCAAGAGCTTGAACCAGGGCCTTCGCGCACAGTGCCACCTCAGCCATTTAATTTTCTGTTTGAGACACAGACTAACATGGAGTTGCTCCGCTGCTTGGGCTGGGTTTGAGCTTGGAGCCCTCCTGCCTCGGCCTCGGCCTCGGCGCTGGGCTGGCCGGCCTGTGCCCCCGGGACTGGCTGGTCACTGTTCGCCCTGTGGTTTGACTAGCAAACAATGTGGGGTGGTTGTGGTGAATAAATTTGACGGAGGGAATTTAAAAAATTATCTTGCATGTTATTTTTTTTTCCAATCTGCAATTTGTATACCATGAAAAGTGCTGATATTTTGCTGATATCCTTCACCGTTTGATTTTGGGCTCATGAGAGGGTTAAGCTTCAGTTCTGAGCAGCGTAGGGAGCCGGTCTCCTGAGCCTCGGTGCTTTCTCTGAGCTCGTCTCTCAGCCGTGATCCTTCCCGTTCCAAATTTCCATCACCGCTTGGCCTAAGACCGGCCCTCTGGCGCCCTCTTGTGCCCGCCCTGTGCGTTGCCTCCCGCCAGGCTCCGCTCTAGCCGGGCTTCCTTCCCGTCCTTGCACTGAAAGCGTTCAGCTTCCACCGTTTCCTCTCTGCTTCTACCCCCTCCGTTTTCTGCAGGCTGCTAGTGGCGTGAGCACCCGTGTCTCCCCAGCGAGACTGTGCCAAGCGCAAGTTCCGGCGACGCCTGTGTGTTTTGCAGATAAAATGTTTGGAGTCATCAGCGTGACCTCGTCCGCTGTGGAGACAGCGGCCAAGTGCTGCGCCGGGGCCGAGCCGCGCAGAGCCCGCGGAGGTGACTCAGGGAAGTCTGTGCCGCGCCCGGAGCGCGCCTCTCCGGCTGGGGCGGGGGCGGAGCCTCAGCAAGCCTGTGCCCAGCGGCCCGTCGTCGGAGCGGCAGTGACTGCCACCTCGCTGTCTCGAACCCGCAGCAGCGGCCCCTTCCGGGCTCCGCGTCTCCACCGCAGTCCGGCCCAGACGCAGAGCTACAGGAACAGAGTGGCCGTAGCCCTGAACGTTCATGGGCTTTGCTCTCTCGTCCCCACGCGAGCCGGAGTGGCCGTGGACCCGTGCTCGCTGTCGCCCGGCCCTTACCTAGGATGCGGACCCCGGGCCCTTACCTAGGATGTGGACCTCTGTTCGCAGGCGCGGGGCCCTTACCCAGGCCGCGGACCCCTGCTCGCGAGTGTGGCTCGGTGGAAGCCTGCAACCCCTTCAAGTTCAGGAATCCTCTGAACTCGTCCCAGCCATATTTAAAACCTACTTTGGGAAGATTTGTTTGTATATGCCTGTAACAGTCTTCTCTCGGCCGGCCGGAAGCGTTAAGTGGCGGCCGCTTGGAACACTGGGCCCCGGACCGGCCCTCATCGGACGGGCACCTCCACCCCCGCCGCTTGCTCTGCCGCGGTCACAGGCGCTGCTTCGGCCTCATGCCAGTTCCCAGCCGCGTCGTCGGCGTGGAGAGAGCCGCCTTCGCTGCAGCTCTTGACATAGGTTTTTAAGATGAGACGCATCAATATTAAAAATAACCTATAAAACATTCATGAAAGTTTTTCGGAGTTTCAAGAATCTCTTTGAAGCCAACTTAACATTGTTGCATTTATTACAGTCACTCTGCAGTTCAACTTGACTTTATAGGTTTTAATCTTGAGTTCACATGGGCCTTTTAAGATGATCTAGCACCGCGTGAAGCTTCAGTCCCTTATATAAATCAAACCCAGTCCTCAGCCCATGTGCACGCCACCTGGGGACGTGTGGTGCTGAAAGTACTTCTGTTTGTACACAGATGCCTTCCTGGCTTTAACTGCCCCGCCCCAGCTGCCAGTTCCACAGGGCCAGCAGCGTGGCTTCAAGGGTGCTTGGCATTTCTCGGTCAAGTATTTGCAAAAACGGAGGCACCCCAGAATTTTCTCACATAGGTCTCAGCAGCTCCTGCCTTCTAGTTAGAAGACAGAAGGTGAAACTCTCTTCTATTTGCTTATAATTTAACGAGGAAATTCACTCTGGTACATTAACTCATTGAAGAAAATGGGAGTTTTAGAATATAAGCTCTGGCAGACTTGTGATTTTTGTACGTGATACAGATCTGCATCTGTGGACGTGCTGAGGAAATGCTGCAGTGCCATTCTTCACTGCCCTGGTATCATTTATGTGTTAAAATGCAGAACCGCCAAAGGTTCGTGCCGCAGTTGCCGCTGGCGTGGCTGGACCGTCCCGGTGGGAGTTGCCCAGCGGTCCGCGCAGGCGCACGGCGCTCTGTGAGCGCTGCGCATGCGCCTTCCACGAGGGACGGTGAGGTTTCCCTCAAGCCCATGGCGCGCGCTGGCTGTCCTTCGTGATGGATTCTTAGGGATGGACCGAGGAGTTTCAGCTGCACAGCGCTTTCTTGCTGTGTTTCAGGCAGCTTCCCCTCTTTTGCTCTGGCACTGTCACCACGGAGACTCCAGGGTTGGCGTAGGGCGCCCGGGGCTCCGCTTCCGGCACCGTCAATAAGTATGTGAGGAATGAAGCGGTGGTCCAGTGAAGGCGCCGACTTTCAGCGTCTCCCCCCAAACACCCAAGAGCGAATCGGACGGGCTCTCACTTAAAACAAGGACTGCGCAAGGGAGACAGAAGTCTGGGGGAGAGAAGCAGATTACGTGAGAGAGGGTGCGGTCACGGGCTCGGGGGCGTCTCAGAACGGCCAGAATTTGCCGGTGTGAGGACGCGCGGGCCGGAACGAGCCGTTGCGGGCTCTCCCGGGTCGGCAGCGGGTGAGGGGCACTCTGCTTTTATCGCCAAATTACTGTTGCGCTCTCCGAGGTATGAAGTGGTATTAATGACTGTCTTCAATGAGAAATAACGCTTTATAGCACTGCTATCATTTGAACATATTAAAATGTGTTGTAATGCGGAAGATCGCCCTGGGGGAGTGAGATGAGAACTTAGGAGTTTAATTTGAAATGCAGTTGGGAAATAATTTGGACAGCAGAGAAAGCTTTAGGGTAACATTTCAATAATATAGTACATTATTTTCCAAACTATTCATGAGGGAGAAGAATCTCTTCTTTATGTACCTGGACTTAATTAAGGTTACAAAGAGTGAGCAAAAAGACAAGCTGATTGCAGTCACTCATCTGTACTATGCAAAAACAAAAAATGAAAAGTTACTGATGATCGTTGTTTAGGAGGAACATGTATTTTTCGGCTGTTAGCACTCACATATTATAATCCCAGTCCTCGTGTGGCTAACGGGCCTCTTTCCTGAGGAAGTGACATTTTGGCGCTGTTCCGGCGGTCACCGTGCGTCGGGGCAGCTTGTAACACAGTCACCCTCACGTCTGCTTTTACTGCGGCCCATTGTTCCGAGTCTCCAGAGAATGAATCAGGTGAGCAGACTTTGCTTTCAGCTTGGACTTGTAGCCTACAGTTTTATTCTTACTGGTGAAGCAGTAAGCACCTAGACATAAGGCAGGGAACCCCAAGGGTCCCCTGTACCGGTCCTCCGTTCACGTGCTGCTCGGCCCCGCCCACACAGTCCTAGCGAGACTCCGCGTCCGGTGCCGGCGGCAGCCGCCCGTTCCGGGGTTCTTAGCTGCTCTCCGCAGCATGACGGGGTCCGGTCGCTGCGTGCTGGGTCCTCGCTTCCCGCTGTTTTCTTTAAGTGCTGTTGTCCACCGCTCGGGGGCCGCAGGTGCCCCGTGCGGAAGCGAGGCCCGGGACGCGGGCAGGGTTTCTCTTGCTCGTGCGAAGCTCACCGTTTGGCCCTCAGCAAGTAAGTTCTCAGAATTCAGTAACTGGCTGAGGCGCTTCTGCCCGTGCTCTGCAGTTCTCTTTCGTGGCGGCTGCCGGGGGACCCCAGGACTCCAGGCGTGCAGGCGTCTGCCAGGAGGTCTGACAGCCAGCGACTCCCCTTGGCCAGCTGCGCTGTGAGCCCTGGCCTGGCGGCACCGCGCCTGCCACCCTCCGAGCAGCCAGAGGAGCGCAGAGCCATGGCCGGTTCTTGCAAGGAGCAGCTTCCACGTAGGAAGCTTGGAAAAATCCCGGTGAGCCACGTGAAAGACCTGCGTCCTCCGGGCCCGTGTCGTGTCCGTTCCCACAGGACGCCGTCTCCCCTGGCCGGAGTCCCGGATGCTCGGGTGTGGAGCTGCCGGGTCGGATTCCAGAAGCCAAGGTTTGGGGTTCAGCCTCCGGGCGCTGTGCACAGCTTCACGGGGAGTTTTGCGGCCTGGAAAATTTAGGCGGGCAATAGATGGAGCAGAGCTGAAAAGTGCGCGTGTGCCCCGCACACCACCGGCGTCTTCCACTGCTGTGGTCTGTGGTTTTCTCTCTGCCGTGCGGGGCGCCCTGGGGAGGGGCTGTGCTGCGGCTGCGTCTGAGGGTGGCGCCCACGGGAGACCGGAACCTTCGCTCGCATGGGAAACCGGAGGTCTTTCACGCCCACGGGAGACTGGAGCCTTCGCGCCCACGGGAGGAATGGAGGCCTTTCACGCCCACGGGAGACCGGAGCCTTCGCGCCCACGGGAGACCGGAGTCTTCGCGCCCACTTGCCCACTGCATGTTTCCGTGAGCAGCAAACACTCTGAAGACTGGAGCGCTGCGTCGATCTGCGCCCCCGCGCAGGGCCAGCAAGTCTGCCGCCCTCGGTGCCCAGGTGCTGGCATTGGCAGCTTGTGGGGAGGTACCTGAGCTTCACCCAGGGTGCACCGGGCGGAGGGAGGGTCCCTGCCACAGACTCACACGGAGAGCGGGAGCGGGAGGAGGGTGTTGGGGAGGCAGGAGGGCGGCCTGGGGGGGAGGGGGCGGAGGCGAGGCAGGAGGAGGGCCTGAGGGCTGTGGTCCGCCCACGCACCCACGCACCCACGCTGCCGTCCTGCCCCCAGGGCCTGGCACGCGTGCCATTCGGTGGTCTCCGTGTGGGTGCCGCATGGCCCGGGCCTCGGTGTGTGTGTGCTGGGGAGCGCGGGCACGCAGGTGGCCGCCGGGGAGAGGTGGGCACCGTTGCAGAGCGCCCCTGGCGCTGGTGAGTCAGGTTTTAGCTGTCCGACCTGAGGGGAGGTAGGAATTAGTTTTAAGGATTACACAGCTGGCATGTGGTGTACGTCTGTGATCTCAGCACTCTGGGAGGCTGAGGCAGGGGGATTGCGAGTTTGAGCCCATCTTTGGGGAACCTAGCCACTTAGTGAGACCCTGGCACAACAGAAAGTTATGAAGGGAAGCCTGCGTCTTGGTGGGGGTCAGTCCCAGCACTGGGTGGGGGTGGGGACTAGAAGCTGTGCAGAGGGCTGCCGGGGGAGGGGGAGCACCCGAGGGGCGGGGTCACCGCAGGGCAGGGCGCGGTGCTCGGGTAGCCGGACGCAGGAAGGAGGAACCGGGCACTGAGGGCTGCGCAGAGAGGGCGCAGGGCGCGGGGTGAAGGAGTCTCGGGGGCGCAGGAGTCTCGGGGGCGGGATGGCTGTGGCGGTGTCTGCTGTCACGAAGCCCCAGGCCCTGCGTTCAGCTCACTCGGGATGGCGCTGGCACAGACCTCGGGCGGGCTGGCACCGCCTTCCCAGAAGGGCCAGGGCCCGAGGTGTGGGAGCCCACGTGCGGGGAGACCGGGGACCTGCGCGGTCAGGGCCGCTGGCGCGTGGGGTGTCGCTGCACTGCCGGCGAGTCGGCCGGAGCCTTTCTTGGAGCTCGCATTAGAGTGAAATCTGCCCCCGCACGTATGGCCACTGGTGAGGAAGAGCGCGGGCGCTGAGATGCCCCGGATCCCGCCTGACAGGAGTGGCACAGCAAGGGCGGGTGACTCAGACTGGGCCTCTCTGCCTCCCAAGTTCGCTTCCGGCCGAGCACTAGGGCCTCAGAAGAGTGTGGTGGGTGTCACCACTCCACGTGTGATGAGGCAGCAGTTCAGGGCGGCAGCTCTTGGCAGTAAGCTCGTGGCCAGAGAGTCCTGCCTGGCGGAGCACGGGAGGACAGGAAGTGGCCTGGCATCTCCCCCGTCTTGCTTCCTGCAGTCAGTTACAAGTAGCATTTTTTGTTCCCACTACTCCAGAAATTTACAGGGGAAAGGAAGCTACATGTATAGTCGTTTTTTTTTTTAAAAACAGTCTCAGTAATTTGAGCTTGTGTATTTGGCTTTCACAGCACCTGGTTTTTGGTGGCGGTGAACCCAGGGCCTCCAGCCCGCTCCGAGAGTGCCCTGCCTCCGGCCACACCCGCGCCCCTACGCAGTCTTTTGTAATTTCTCTCTTGAACATGTAACATAGACCTTCATCTCGAACAGCTCGTGTCGGACTCATTCCAGTCCTTTGTTTTCTTTTTTTGGGTGTCACTGAGATTTGAATGTTGGGCCTTTCACTAAGCTAAATCTCCAGGGCTTTTCATTGTTTGAGACGGGATCTTACTACATTGTCCAGGCTGGGTTTAAATTTGAGATCCTCCTGCCTCATCTTCTCAGAGTGCTAGGGTTGTAATAAGGCCCTGGGTCCCATTTGTTCTTTTTAATGATCAAAGAAGTAAGAAGTATTTCATGGTTAGGAAAGTATATTTTTATCCCTCCCCCATTCCGTTAAATAATCCTGTGTTAAACTTGTTTGAATATATCTCACAAATACATCACTGATGGCCAGACTCCGGAGTCGGTGAGATACGCATCTGGTCAGTTGTCACGTGTCCTTCCCCCAGGGGCCTTCCTAAAGCCCTCCTGCCGGCTGAGCGGAGGCCACACAGGGCCCAGGGCGCTGGGCACACTTCTGTGCTTAGACTAGACCCTTGGAAAGCTGCGCAGGGGCATCTGGCTTGTCTGCCTGCCGTCCGTCCGTCTGCCCGGATGGGCCTGACACCCTCCCCAGCTGCCCTTTCCTGTTTGAGTGAATGGAGCCCAGACCTCTGGGCGCGGGTGGGGCTTTGATTCAGCGCTAGCGGGCCGGCTTCCCGGCGTGTTCAGGGCACAGAGGCCCCGTTCGTGGTTGTGCGTCTTTGAGCGTCGCTGCCTGGGGCAGAGGGTGCTACGGACGCGGTGTGTCCCGAGTACGCTGTTCCAAGAAGGGTGGTGCCGTCTCTGTGAACGTGAGAGCAAGTGTGAGATGCTAGTGGCACGAGGACCCCAGGCCCAGGGAGAAATAAGCTCAGAAATACCTCATCTACCAGGAAAGAGGTTAATTTTATTTTCCCTGGAGGGAGAGCTATAAATCACATCGGTGGTAACAAAGACAAAAGATGTGTGTGGATGATTGAACTTCATTTCCAACTGATTCCCACACTGGAGAAAACCTACTCGAAGCACAAGCGCCCGCCGGGTTCCGTGGCAGTCGGCCGGTGTGGACGTGGACGTGGACGGACAGTGGGCAGTGGAGCCCCTGAAGGTGACGCTCCTTAGGCTGTTTTGCCCCAATGGAAGCGGCGCTGTCCTTGTGTGAGGGCGATTCGCGGCCTGTCCAGCAGGGGGCGCTGCCGGCCCACAATCCAGCCTTCGCTGGCTTCCTTTGAAGGGAAATGGTTAGACGCTTTAGGGTGGTGCCTGGAGGTTATTAGAGGAGGCACCGTGGCATTTGCGAGGGTCTCGGAAGGTGGTACCGTTC
Organism: Thryonomys swinderianus; assembly: GCA_004025085.1. Lineage (NCBI taxonomy): Eukaryota > Metazoa > Chordata > Mammalia > Rodentia > Thryonomyidae > Thryonomys > Thryonomys swinderianus. The sequence continues at coordinate 40,767 of PVIC010001852.1, read as the reverse complement.
CCTGCGTCCTGGAGAGGCCGACCACTTGACTGTGGACTCCCTGGCACAGTGGGTCGTGGTAGGACTGTGCTACGTGCTTGGAGGAGACTTCAGCCGCCCGCGGAGGATGCGCGCACTGTCCACGGAAGCTTCGTGTGTGCCAGGGCAGAGAAGCTGTTTTCATGGGTGCCTGGCCGTTTCTGTTGACTCAATTTTCCCGAGACTCTGGGCATGTCTTCGTCTGTCGTGACTTCTGGAAGCACCGCATGTTCGGCGAGAATCCCATGGAATCGCGTGTCTCCTCCCCCGTGTGCGGGGGATGGCGGGTTTACCTGTCGCCCTTGGCGTCACCTGCTCGCGTCCCCGCCGACTTGGCCGGGCCGTGTGGAGACCGAGGCGCGCGGAACCTGTAGGCATTTTTACACAGGTCTGCGATTCGTGTCTTCAGATTGGACTGTTTGGTGTCCACAAAACAAAGCGCCTTTCCTCAGTTTACCCGTGTCCAGGTTCCGAGGTCCTGTCCCTTCTCCCCTTCCGCAGAGCGAGGGTCGCTGCCGCCAGCAGGGGGCAGCACCGCGCGCCTCTCCGCCTGTTGACCGGACGGGTGACCGGGCCCCTCAGGACTTCAGATCCGAGACTCGAGCGGCCGCTGCTGGGTGCAGCTCCTGCAGACCTTCGCAGGCGGGCGGGGGCCTTCTGGAGGTTTATGGTTCCGCCCCTTGAACAGCATGAGCCTAGAAATAAGAGGAGTGAGCGGGACAGAAGGCCATGCGCTGGTCCCACCTTTGTTTCTTGAAAAGAACGAAAAACCTGACAAGTAAAGGCACGTCATCACTTCATGGATGTCGCCAGAAACTCCTGACAGCACCCGGTGGTCTTGGTTCACGGACTCATTTCACATACTGATTTCTGGGCCTGAGACACACGCGAGTGTGTGATTGTGTTTAAGGGTACCTTTGGTTGCGGGGCCCGTGTCTTGAACAGCCCTCTGTGTCTGTTCCCTCCTTTCAGGCCCCGGCCGCCTTCTCGATCTTCTCAGTTGTCTAACATCGTACGGGGCTGACCCCAGGGCCTTTGCATGGCGGCGTGTCCCCAACCCATCCCGTTTGTTGTTTAGAAACAGCGTCTTGCAGAGCTGCGCAGCGACACCCAGACCGTGGCCCTCGGTGCAGGTGTGCGCTGCAGCTCGGCGCGGCAGGTCGTTTTAAACGGGTAGGGTTTTCATATCCGGGCACTGCAGAATCCTGCTCTTTGATTTGCTTTTTCCCACGCTGGGTGTGTCTGCTTGGCCCGTGCGTGCCCCTGCTTCCCTTTCCTGTGTCGCTGGGCCCTGGCACCAAAGGCCGTGTCTCCCGGTGCAAAGTGGGCACTGTGGCATCTCTGTGCCCAGGGCTGTCAAGGCCGAGAGGTGGAGGGAGGGTTTGGAGCTGCACCCAGGGCCTCCCCCGTGGGAGGGAGAAGAGCCATCCGAGGCCTCCTCCTCCTGCTCCTCTGTCCTCACCCCTCCCCTTCCCCTCTCTCCTTCAGGAGAAGCGCTCAGCAGTCACCCTGAGTCACAGCCTCCCCGGGGAATGGGGCCGCGGCTCCGCCCAAGGCTCCCGGGTGTGGGGAAGCGCGTGGTTCTCTGCAGAGCCCAGCGCAGCACCTGTGCCTACCGCGGCCACCCACTCGGTCCTCTTCTCTCTGCATCTTCCTTTAACACTCAACAGAAAAGAAAAGGAAAGTGCACAGTGTATTTTTCACGTGCTGACCGAGTGACGCCGGGGGATGGGCAGATTTGGTCCTGTGTTCGGGGCGAGAGTCTCAGGACCCAGCGGGCGCCCTCTCCCCGCGGAGAGCGGGGGTGCCGACTCAGCCGTACTGGGGTGTGTGTCCCGCGACCTCTCTCCCGAAGCACCTGCAGGCGACCCGCGTCGTCCCGCTCGCTGCCCCGGCCCGGCCTGCTGTCCTCCCACTCCTCGCTGCGCGGCCGGCCTCGATCTCCCGTGTTTCGCGTCTCCGCCGCTGTCCCAGATGGACCTCGCCTGGTGCGTGGAGGGGCCCCCAGGCTGCGACGCGCCGTGTGGCTCCCTTTACCCGCAGTGGATCCGAAGCGCCAGGCTGAGGGTCTGTGCCGCACACACCGGCCTCGGGCGTGTGTTTCTCATTTAATTAAAGAGCAGCACACGTTTGTGGGGAGGGAAACTAGAAGAGTACGCAACGTGGAAGTAGACCCGGAATACCACTCCCTTTCCCTCCCGCAGGGAGGCGCAATTATCTTTTTTTTTCATTCTTCCAGAAATCTTCTGCACATAGATGAGCATTTTAAAGACACCCACACACACACGGGTTCCTGCTGTACACACCGTGCTGCCAGTGTATCTTGGACACGTTTCCATCAGCAGATATTGATTGACTGCGTCTGTTAACAGCTCCTTAGTAATCAGGGATAATTTCTCACAGCTCCCCTAGCTTTCCGCTCCAGACAAGCTGCTCTGGAGATGTTCCCAGCGCTCTCCCGTCCCACTCCCTGTGCCCAGTGCCTTCCAGTCTACTTCCGGGAGAAGAGCTTCCTTTCCACGTCATCCTTCGCAAAGCTTCGTAGCTTCCGGGGACCTGAACTGGGGTTGGCCAGAGGCTCTGGGAGAGGAAGGGCTGTGCCACTGGAGGTGGCAGCAGAGGCCGTGTGCCCACCCTGGTCTCCAGGATCTCATGCCCGGAGCCTGCTGGTTATACCTCTGCCAGGTCCCTGCCCACCGTCTTGACTTAATGGAAATAAAAACAAACAATGCATTAAAAAATCACAATAGAAATTATAATCGATTCCTTATAATTAATTCAGTGTATTAGAAACGCTTCCGTGAAATTATAGCTGCCTAGGTTCATTTTCTGGAGCTGTATGTGAACAACACTTTGTATGGTTATAATCAGTATAATTAGTTTTTGACTGCATAAGATTCTCATTTTCCGAACACACGCTGCCTTGTGTGTGCGCTTTCCACAGCACAGACGTGATGCTTGTCTGAGCCCCACCGTGCCCTGGCATCTGCTTAGTGACTGCCCGAGTGGTGCGGAGCACTGGCCCCAAGAAGACGACAAGTTATTTAAAAATGTCTTAGGATCTAAGAAAAGCTGAAGGTTTTCAACCTTTCAGTGCTTGTTTTAAAGAAGTTACTCCTAGAGGGTTGTGACAGCCAGCCGAAGGGCTCTGCCCAAGCGTCTCAGCGGCTGGCTCGCGTCTTCGGGGCCGGAACGGAATCGAAGTTAACAGCCAGCGGTCCTCACGTGAGCGCCGGGCTGTGCTGAGCCTCTCTGGGACCGGAAGCCTTCCTCCTGGCGCCGGAACTCAGCTCCGTGTCCGGGGCCACCCACCCTCGTGTGTGTGTTCACACGCGGGTGTGCTTGTGCCCACATGCCCGTCGCGCGGGCGTCGATTCAGAGAGAGGCTCCTCCGCTTGGTGCCGTGGATGGCTCCTTTTGTACGCGAGACTCCCGCCGCCCCTCCCCCGAGCCAGGCACTGCACGCAGAGATCACATTAGTGTAACCTTTGCCTCCTAAGGTGTGGATGAGTGAGTTGTGGTTGGAGTTTAATTTTAACAGGTTTTATCAAACTGCTAAAAGATATTGCGAATGCTGAGTGTGAGAGTCAGCGGCAGTAAATCACACACAGGTTTGTTAAACCCCTGACTTGGCTTAGGGGCGGCCAGTGTGGTATTGTCACCTCGTAACTCTGCAGGATCAGGTGGCCGGTGGGGCTCATGGTGAAGGAGGGCTTAGCGCTCCTGTGTCTCCTTCGGGGCGGGGGGGGGGGGGCGCTTCAGGCCTCATTCTTTTTTTTTTGAGACAGGGTCTCACTTTGTAGTTCAGGCTGGCCCTGAGCTCACTATGTAGCCCAGGCAAGCCTCGAACTCAGCAATCCTCCTGCCTCTGCCTCCCGAGTGCTGGCAGGTGTGAGCCACCACGCCCGGCACTGTGGTATGTGGTATTGATGGCTGGTGGGTGTGAGTCTCCATGCCCAGCATTGTATGTGGTTACCGGGGATCGAACTCAGGACCTTGGGCTTGCGAGGCAGGTGCCAGAAGCACTGAGTGAAATCTCTGGCCCCAGGCCTCATTCTTTTACCCATTTGTAGCTGTTTGGGTTTTGACTGGGACTTTAGGAACCTGTTTGCAGGATGTGGGCGAGTCCAGTCCAGTCACCTGTGACTTCGGCAGATGTCTTGAACCGCTGTTGTGGGGAGGCGGTTATGGAAGGGGCCAGAGCAACACGCCTGACGTCTTCACTGAAGGGCAAAGTGCTGGCGCCTGCTGAGGATGCATCCCTGTGCCTGTGGCCAGATCACCCCACCCTTCCTGCGGCCTTCTCGGGGCGCCCCTCAGCAGGGGGACATCCGGCCAGGCAGCCCCCAAGCCCTGGCAGCCCGGTCCCGGGAGATCAGGAGCCCACGCGGCCGCCCACCTGGACGGTGACCGTCGAGGCGCACAGCTCTGGGGCACTGAGGTCTGCCATCCAGGCCTCGCTCCCCTCAAGCTCCGAGGGCAGCCCCGCCACGCGGGAGCTCCCTGGCCCTGCCTCTCTGCTTGTCTCCTCCTCGCCATGGCTGGCGCTGTCTCTGCCCAGACTTGGCCTTTTGGCGAAGACGTCAGGCGTGCTGCTCTGGCCCCTTCCATAACCGGCCTCCGCTCGGCCCCGGTGAGGACCCAGCTGCCAGAGCGGGTCCCTCCAGCGGTGTGGCTTCCCGGATCCCTTCGGGGATGGCGCAGTCCAGCCCACGCCAGACGGCTGTCCCAGCGTGGGGGAAAGGGCGGGTCCGACTTGTGAAAGATGGCCGAGAAAAGGCAGCCTGTCTTCTCCGGGAGCGGAGACCCCGGAGCGCGCTTGTGCGGGCTTCAGAAAGGCCTTAGGCGTGGGTGGCAGCGGCTGCCACCCTGGAGTAGGCCTCAGCCCTTCACAGCCCGGGCTGCGTCAGGCAGCGGGACGTGTCCGGAAACTGCAGTGCGGTGGGAGTGTCGACGGGAAGACCACGGCCTGGGCTCGGCCACAGCCCCAAGTGGGTCAGGACTCCATTCTCCGCCTGGCGTGTCTGTCGGAGGCCGTCCTGGGCCCCGTGAGCGCGCTCAGAGACCGAACCCCGCCATAGTGGCGCGTGAGTGACGTCCGTCCACTCGTACTGTTTGTCCCTGTCGGTTCTGTCCTCGGCTTTGCTGAGAGATTAAGGAGTACAAACTTTATTCTCACACAGAGAGAACAGAGGAGGCCCCCACCCACGGAGAGAGACCGAGCGCACGCAGATGGCTGTCCGAGAGCCCGCGGGCCCTGCCGCCTGTGGGGCTGGATCTGAGGATGGGCACAGGCGCCTCCTCCCGCCGGGCGCTCAGCCTCCTGCTGCCCTCACGCAGTGCCAGGGTTTGCGGCCCTTCTCCTGGGCGGGGGCCCTGGCCTCTGGGTGTCTTTGCCCCAGCTACCTGCCTGGGCCCTGTTTAGTTTTTTTAATTTTGAGGCAGCGTCTTGCTGAGCTGCCCGGGCTGGCCTGGAAGTGAGATCCTCTTCTGCCTCAGTTGCTTGGAGCGCCGGGGTTACACACATATGCCACCCTGGCCAGCCCTGGCGGCTTCGTTTTTTTAAGCAACCAGATCTAGACCAATCTCTCCCACTCTGGGCAGTTTGAAGAGATTCATGAAGCTGCGACTGACTAGACAGATCTTTGCATCTGTCCCAGAGGAGAACATGGCGGCAAGTCAAGACGAGGCAGACGCCTGTGACCTTCCTCCGAGTCCTCTCCACCTTCCCAGGACTCGGAGTGGAGCCTGCGCCGGGGCCTCGTTCACCCAGAGCCGCTGAGCCGCTTCCCAGCATGGCGCGTGCACTTGGGTGCTCAGACCGAGGCCGGCTGTCATTGTCGGGGACGGCAGTGCCCACCGCTGCCCGGGGCCTGTGCCGGGTCGGGTGCCCGCCAGGCAGTGTCCCGCACACAGGCTGGAGCCTCGTACGTGGCTTACGCTCCTTGCTGATCTTTGCCGCTTTGTCTTGTTACTTACCTGAGCAGAGGAGTTTCTGCTCGAAGCGCTTTTCAGGCCCTTTTCTCTTGCACGGAGAGCTTGAGGTGCGGACGGGCTGTGGCCTCAGAACCCTCCCGGCGTGGCTTTCATTCTCTTGGCAACGTCAGGGCCCAGGGACGCACCCTGAGTCCCCCCTTCCGCGTGAACGGTGGGTCCCCACAGGAGCTTGGTGCTGCCCAGCGGCCCTACTGCCGGCCTGGGGCCTGGGTGCTGGGGTGCAGAGCTGAGTGGGCAGTGGCCCCGTGGGGCCCGGGCCTGCTTTCCAGCGGTGCTGGGGCGGGGGCTCCTGTCCCGGCCGGGCCGCTCCAGGCTGTGTTCTGAGTCCTTGCTGGCGAGAGGACTGGGGATGTCTTAGAGGGCCCCCCCCCCCCCACTCCGAGGCGGCGAGGGTCACTGCTCGGCTTTGGGCGCATGAACAGCAGCTGTTGTCCGCCTTGGGGCTTTGAGCAGAAACGGATCTGCCTGGGAAGACTCTGCCCCAGCCCAGCCGCCCCTCTCTCCGGTTCCAGCCCAGCCTCCTTTCCAGAGCTCCAGCTGGGTGCTGCGCGTGGTCTGTAAACCATGTGGTTTCCACGCCCCTCGCCCTGCCCTGCAGAGCGGCCTTAACTCTGACGCACATTCCTGCATCGGGCGGGCCCAGCCGGTGCCCGTGTGGGAGGTGCGGACGCCGTGGGGGGGGGAGGCTCTTCCCCTGGGCATCGTGTGCCCAGCAGAGCTCCTGCAGAGGTAGGGCCTGGACTTGGGCGAGGGACGGGTTGGACCGTCACAGTTTTTAACTCGTTTTGGTTCATGCGGGAAGTCCCTTTCCACCACGTGTGAAGACAGGACATTCTGGTCTGGAGCTTTCAGACTTGTTTCCAGTGAAAGTTGAAGATTAAATTCGACACGGCTGGACACAGTTATTGAAGTGATTGAAGGGCTCGGTGGCTGCTCACCAGGCCCACAGGAGGTCCCCCGTGTCTTTGTCACGTGCTGAGCGATGTCCAGAAGCGACTGTCTACTGTGTGAAAGTGTCACTTTTCACCCCGGGCAGCCGGAGCCGCAGATTGCTGCGTCCCCCTGCGTGTCTTCGTGGAGAACTCAGGGACGGGTTTCCGCGTCACTGTCTTCCCCCCGTGCCGCCGGGGCCGGAAGCACCGACGCCTCCCTCACAAGTGACCCGCAGGCTGGAGCCTGTGCCCCTGGTGCAGAGCAGCGGGGACCTCACGCGGCCTTCGGGAAAGCAGGGGCCCAGCGGGCTGGTGTCACTCCGGGGCCGCTGGTATGGCGTCCGCGCGGAGCGCCGCTGTGAGCTCCAGGCCCAGCCCCGTCGCGTCGCCCCCGACAGCCCGAGCACTTCGGACACCTCCGTTACCGAGCCGCGTGCGTCCCGTCCTCGGACATGGTTGTGTTTCCCCAAACGTTTCTTTTTTTCTCAGAAAGAAACTAAAAATGCCTAAAGTTTGTCCAATAAGTTCCTTCAACCCTAATGTATTCACTGTTTTTACGCGGCTCGATGGGCCCGTATGTAACTGATATCTCTGAAGTGACCCGTCCAACCCCCGAGGGGAGCTGTGCTTGTGACGCCTCACGCGCCCCGAGAGCAGCCGACACAGGCCACTGTTTAGGCAAAAGTTCTCATGGAGAAGCCTTTTCAGAAACTTCAAAGAAAGGGAGAGAATTTTCCTTTCCAATGCATAATTTGCTTATTTGATGTTTCTGTCTCTGTTAATTCATGATATCTTCAGGCCTTGGGTTTTAATTTAAACCACCACCAGTCTGCAGATGCAAAATTAATATTTATGCAACATTTATAAGAAATATATAAATCAGAAAAATTAATTCCTTAGAATAAATGATGATCTTTTCCTGGAAGGTTTCACAAATTAAGTTCTGTGAGTATATCTTTCTTTCTGGGTACGGTCATTATAGGTCGGGGACATTGCGCTGTCTGGAGGAGCTCTGTCTTTTTGTTGGAGCAAGGAATGTGATTTAGCTGTGATATAACCTTCATTTGGCTTCTGTACAATGTGATTGAAAGCCAGTTTAGGAATGGCTACTTTTAGATGTCCCTGGTTCTTCCGAATTTTAAGAAATTTATGAAGATCAAGTAATGAGTAAAGGAATTACTGCTACTGAGGTACCTACCGTCTGAGGACGTTCTTCTTCAGATTGCGGGGATGGCAAAGCCCCTGAGCACCATAGCGTGGGCACCTCATTTGCCCGTGTGCATTCTAGATGGGAGTGTTTGCTGTGCAGTCTCTCTTCGGCTTTGGGCCTGTGGCATCAGCTTAGTAAGAGAAACAAACGCCTGACGTTTAAAAGGTGGTAAAGTCTGTGGCCGATCTGCGGGCCCGTTCCGGTGGTCCTTCGTGGACAGTGACACCCGCGCCTGTAGGGGAGGTGTCAGTGCTCCGAGGCCCCGTCTGTTTCCGCCCCACTCGAGTCGGACGGCTCCCGTCTGCAGAGCTGTGAGGGTCCCGGTGCTGCGCCGACACCGGCGTCTTCTCAGCCGCGTCAGCCTCGTCTTGGGTGGACCTCGGGGGGGCTGGGCAGCCTTCTCCCCGCTGGGCACCAGGTTTCTCCTCAGCCCCGCCCTGGCCCCTTCTGGCCACTGTGAGTGTTTTGGGTCCACAGCAGCGCGCCCGTCGGGTGTGCTCACTGGAGGGCACGCGTGCGGAACGGGGCACGCTGTGTTCTGCGTTCCCCACGCCGTGCTGCTTGCCCAGGTGTGGTTGTCCGAGGAAGGGGCTGGGCCTTGTTAGTGACCTGACTTTGAACCAGACGTGCCCCCTCTCTGCCGGGCCTTTCAGTTTAAAGGCTGTCAGGTGAGCTCAGTCCCATTTTGCATCACGTTGTACTCATCAAGCTGCCTCCCTGCTTCTTCGGGCGTCTCCGATAGGAAACGGCGGACACAGCTCCTGCTCCCCTTGGCCTTAGCTCTTACGCGTCAGAGATCTGTGAGAGGTTTCGTTTGCAGTCTGTCCTCCCGGTTTGCGGGGGGAGGGCGGGAGGGGACAGAGGCTCTGCACGTCGGGAGAGCGCCTTGCTTTCCCGCTCCGGGACAGGAATTGAGATCTCTGCCCTAGGGTTGCACCTGGCTGGAGCCGCGGTGGCATTCGTGGAGGGAGTCTCACACTGCCTGGAGGGAGCGGGTGGCGCTTCCGTGAATAAGCTGGAGACGTGGGAGGGGAGGCAGGCCCCGAGGATGGCAGGGAGGAGAGACCGCAGTGCCCTCGGCGGTGGGCGAGGCGCGACAGGCGGCACAGCGCTTTCCATTCCACGGGGAGGGCCCGCGGGGGTGGCAAGGGGGCAGCGGCGTCTGTTCTTAGCAGCTGGTGCCAGCAGCGCGGCCGTGACTGACAGCGGCGTGGCTGCTTGCTGGACGGGCGCGTGCGGGGTGGACGCGGTCCCGGTCGGCTCTCCCGAAGAGACAGAGGCGGCACAGGAAGCGCTCGGGCAAGTCAGAGCCCTCGCGGAGGCGATCGGAGGGCCGGGTCCCGCGGAGCGGTGGGACAAGGGACGGACATTCAGAGTTTTTAATGGGTCCTCAAGCAGGAGATTGCCCGGGGCTGTGGCCGTCCGGCGGCTCGTTCCTGAGCGTCCCCTGCTTCTCCCACGGGAAGTGAGTCCCGGGGGACCCCGCGGTGTGCGTGCTGCGCGTTGCCTGCCCAGACTGCTATCTCGGTCTCGTGGTGGTGGTAGAGTAAGCCCTCCCGCACGGAAACTGGCCAGTTACCAACCTTGCACCGCCGTCCAGCGCACCTAACCCGCTTGCTCGTTCTGCACATCACTGAGCGCCGGGTTCGCCCTGCAGGCTGGAGAGGAGCCGCTGGGAGCGCACGGGGTGGGCGACGGAAGCCGGGCGCCTGGGCCGAGCGGTGAAGCCAGCGAGGAGGCCGGGACCGGCTTCCGACGGAGGGTGGTGCTTGCGTGACTCCAGGCAGAGACGGCGGGAGGAGGTGGAAACTGGCGCGCGGATTCGTCGTGTAGGGCTGCAGGTGAAGCCGGTCGGGCGGGGGGTCCGTCCCCCGGAAGGAGGTCACGCTCGCAGAACCGCGCTGGGGCCCGGGAGCGGCTCCTGGTTTGCCGATCTCAGTGCGCGTCTGGCCGCCTCCATCCTGGCCTCTGCCGCTCCGGGAAGCGTTCGCTCCGGCGGTCTCCCGGTGCCAGACGTCACCAAGAGTGGAGAAAAGCTATTTTAAGTGTGGCGGGAAAAGAATATATTTCAGTTTTTGCAGAAGTCACTGAATTTCAAGGAAAAATAAGAATTTGGACAGCGTAGGCATTTGTGTCTTCTAGTGCTGGAAGGAGTTTGGATTTTATTCTCAGGCTTTATAGATTATTAGTTGAACATTGAATACTTAAATACAAAGAAGATCTGTGTTTTTTTTTTTTTTATCTCATTAGCTGTGTTATGGTTTAGAGAGTTTTGAGGATTCTTGTAGGTACACGATTTTTCCAGCAGAGAAGATACCTAGCTATCAATATTTACACATAGGCAAAAGCTGAAGCTTTGAAATGTTTTACTTGTAAAAATCTTAAACCAAATTACATTTCTTACAGATTTTCTCTCTCAGTTTTCCTAAAAAACAACAAAAAACCCCTTCAGTCTTTACTAAACTAAGAGATTAAAAAGTTTAAAAAATAGTACTTTAAAAATTATTTTGATCTTTCCGGATTCTCTGAATGTCTCGGAGTTTGTGTTAACTCTCTCTCGTGTGAATTAATTTAGGAAGCTAAGCTAGTGAGAGCTGTCTCCTCCTTTGGTCTTGAGAATCAAATTACTGCTTATAGATGCACTGAAATGGCCTTTAAAATAGGAAGTCAAGCACAAATATCAGCCAGTGTTTAAGAAGTGCTTCAATATAGGTCAGACATTTAGAGTAGCTAAGGAGTTAGAATGGGTATAGTTAGGTAATCTGTTAATAAACTGCTTATCATTCCTGCTCAGTGTTTTACTCTTGAACAGGACAATTAAAAAAAATTTTGCCCTGGTTGGGCGTGGTGGCTCATACCTATAATCCCAGTACTCGGGAGGCAGAGACAGGAGGATTGCTGAGTTGGAGGCTCGCCTGGGCTACATAGTGAGCTCAGGGCCAGCCTGAACTACAAAGCGAGACCCTGTCTCAAAAAAAAAAATTTTTTTTTTTGCCCTGATTTTTAGAGAAATTATATTTTTATTCCTTTTTCTCTCCAGTGTGTTACTGCTCACTCTTGAGAATCTCTTTATGTCATAAAGAAGCAGGCTCGGCTCCTGTGAGCCCTTCCTTAGGTCCAGCTCTGGAACGTCTTTCCAGTGGTTTCCAGCCCATCTCGCGAGAGGTGGAGCCCTTCTGCCCCGAGCGGTAGGATGGAAGGGAGAGGTCACTGATGACAGACTCAAATCATGGCCATTCTTTCTGAGAGCTAGGAAGTGTTTCAGTCTGTGAAGCCTTTCTTTTCTCCTTTCCTTTAGCTCTTTGCCTTGAAGAGCTGCGTCTGGCGTAGAAACAGCTGTTCTAGTGTGAGTTTCTTTGTGTTTCGAAGCTTTCGCTGTAAGGACACTCAACAGTCCCTCTTGGTGACTGCGGTGTCTAAGTCAGAAGAGTCTGATGACAAGCAGAGTTTGGCCTTGTAAATACATACTCGAAATGCTGTTTCTTTTTTTTAAGCAAATTTAAAATAGTAATTAACAAAACTTTCAGAATAAGATGCAAAATGTTTTTGCACATTGATCCCTAAATGAGTTTCTCAATAAACTCAGATGCTTGAAAGCTTACTACGTCCGGAGAATACTGGACTGAAAGTTATTTTTCAGACCTTTTTTATTCAACAGGAAATGAATTTGTTTGCCTTTCTCCTGCAGCCCCATGTTGTCTGAATTTTCTTTCTGTTCTTACAATAGGCAAAGAGAATAAGACGGCCACACGTTTGCTAATCCTCCTGGTGCTCTGTGGGCCTACACTGTGGGGTTGAATAATTATGATTAATTGCAAGCTGGGCCACGTGCATTTCAGAGTGGATGATAATTCAATAAAGTGTAATGATTTTAACATGGTGCTACTGGTACGTATTTATGATGCTTAGCTCTGTTGTTTCTGCAACGTATACTTTGTAATCGCGCAGATGTTGTTGAGCTTGAATTTCAAGACACAGCGATGTTTGGCCTGCTTTCTAATGAAGAGGAGGCGTCTGCGCCTCGCAGATCACACCTAAGGAAGGCCAAATTGAGAGCAGGATCGAAAAGAAAGCAGGTGGTCAGTAAACCTGTGTGCACACATGTTAAACGGGGGCAAGAGTTTGCTTCCTAGATTTATTATTCACTACGGTTTTATCTATTTTTATAAAAGTGCAAAACCGTGTTTATGTTAATGCATTTGTATTTATTTGCACATTAATGGTGTTAAAGTAGCTTGTGTTTGTATGATGCATTAAAATAAATTGAATGATTGTAGGCTAGTTTGAAACTTGCCTTTAAATTCAGGGGGACACTTACTTTGTGTGTTAGATTTTAAGTAGTCTTCATGATATTTGTACTGTTAGTAGCTTTAGTTGATTTATGGTCACTTGTGTGGGTGCAGGTTTTATGTAGTGGCTTGAAGAACACTAATCTTGAAAAGCGATTAATTAAATTCATTTTTAATAAAGATTAGTCTTGTTTACTTGCCTGGCTTTTCCAGTACCTTATTATCTCTCCTTCAGCTGTGTGCAGCCCACAGTGCTCGGTCCTTTCAGAGACAAGTCACGTAGAGTCTCACGCTGTCGTGGCCACTCTGCCGCCCCGGCACAGGGACGAGGGGTGGCCGTTTCCGTCCGCCGTGCTGGGCGCTGCACCCAGCTCGCGGGAGGCTTCTGCTGTGTGCTCGGCCTCCGCCTGGCCTTTGGGGTGGGGGCGGCGAGAGGTCCTCGGAGCTGGGGAGCGGGAGCGGCACGCTGGGCAGGCCTCCGCCACGCGCCGTCCTTGCCGCAGAGCTGCGATTGTTACACAGATCCCTAGTGACCGATGGGGGAAAAAGTGAGTTAAGAGCCAGAGACGGAAACTTACCAACTTTAGTATGTTAGGCTCCATCATTTTTCAGTCATGGTGACCTCTTCCTATGGAATAACTTTTAATTGATTGGGACAAATGTTTATCTTTTAAGGATTAGGGGATATACTTGGAAAATACTTGTTAATATTATCATTTATGTGTACGTGGAGACAATCGTATATAGTTTTAAGCACGGCTTGAGACCGCACAGGCCCGGCGCTGTGCCCTGCATGGCTGCCGTGACGGAACTGCTTTCATCCGACGGCATCTCTTTACTCTTCCATCATCATGTGCACAGCTTAAAAGAGATCTATCAGCATTTAGCTTTTTAACGGCCTCATTCTAAAAAACTATGTATGGGATGTCGGAAGCGATGGAGTGCTTGTGGTCGGTCCAAGATCCAGACTTTCTGGGAGATTTTTCTGCAATTTTATTCTAGAAGGAAGGAATCTCCAGCATGGTTGCTGAGCTACATTTTCCGCCCGTATTTAAAGTTAAATTTGCAGAGGTGTCGGAAAGCCGGAAGTGACGACCCCGGGGTGGTTCCCGACCCAGCCTGTGGGTGTGCAGTGCTCCTGTGGGTGCGCTGCTTTTGCACCTGTTCTGCCTTCTGGTTTTGCTCACATGACCAATCCTGAGTAGGAAGTGAGTCCAGCGGGTCAGACTTCAGGGCCAGGGATGTAGCTCAGTGGGCACCGTACCTGCCTGGTAAGCGCAAGGTCCTGTGGAAAAAAGCACAAGGTATGGGGGTGCGGGGTGCTATACTTTCTTATAAAATGCTTTACATTTCCAGAAAAATCTTACCTTTTGCCTGGTGTTCATTTACAGGTTGATGAGTACACTTGTTGGAAGTTTTTTTTAAGTTTAAAAAACATTAGTTATACAGTGTAGTGGGTTTCATTTTGGGACATTGTGATCATTCCCACCCCTGTGCTCTGACCCCTCTACCCAGCTTCTCATTTTGGGGTATTTAAATTGCTCATATCCATCCCCTCTATTACCCTACACTTAAGTACCAGCAAGTTAACTTAGGTGTGTAGCAAGGTTGTATAATGTCTTATTATAGGTACAAAATTATGACAGAAAACATTTATTCACATATAGTTATGTAAGTAGTGAACATGTTGCTTCAAAAACTAATTAATTTTAACAGGCTATAGATTATTTTATGCAAGAACCAAAACATTCCTGATTATGAGAGTCTACTGGCTCTTACTCTGCATAATTCTAGGTGTAGGATTTTCTTTCACATTTGGAGACTGAGTTGGGGGGGCATCATGAAAAGGGATTGACTTCAGCTACCCCAAATTGTTCAGAGACTAGAGTATTACCAACAAAGTCTTTTTTTTTTTGAGATAGGGTCTCACTTTGTAGTTCAGGCTGGCCCTGAGCTCACTATGTAGCCCAGGCAAGCCTTGAACTCAGCAATCCTCCTGCCTCTGCCTCCCGAGTGCTGGGATTACAGGCATGAGCCACCAGGCCCAGCACTGTGGTGTGTGGTACTGATTCCTGGTGGGTGTGAGTCACCATGCCCAGCACTGTTGTATGTGATTACTGGGGATTGAACTCAGGACCTTGCGCTTGCAAGGCAGGTACCAGAACCACTGAGCTAAATCTCTGGCCCGAACAAAACTTTTTTAAAGAGTTGTTCCATACATAGTGTTTCACCACAACACTTTTTTCAGGACCAGTAGAAATTGTAAAGTCAGATAAAACAGAATACCACCGGCTACATCATTAAAAAATTTCAAAGCTCCTAACCTGTCTGGCACATTGTAGGACCGCCACAAATAATCTTTAGTGAATGAGTATCATTTACCTGAGATCCCACTGGTTCCTGAGAATGTTCTCTAGTTTCTTTATGCTGAAATGCCTTTTCCCTCCTTTGATGAAGAACACAGGTCCACACACAGCAGCACTTGGTGTATGTGATCGTGCTTAGCTTTCCTCTGTTGGTGTCTTCTGCATAATGATTTGGTTGCTGGAAGTGTTCTGTTCCCATAATGCCTGACCAGGGTTTTATGGTGGGTGCTTTTCTTTTCCTTTTCTTTTTTCAGAGTGGTAACATAATACACTGACAATTTCTGCTTGTATGTCATTGGGGCATTTATTAGGACATGAAAACAATGTTAAGGGTCATAACCATGGCTTCAATGACTTTCACATTACCTGGGTGGTTTGCAAGGTACCTGGGTTGTTTATTGGGACTGAGGATAGTTTAATGACTTTCATTTTTCTTGCCACACACCCTTGCTGAACCTTAACACTGTTTCCTGTTCCTGCCAACAGAATGTAGATTGGAAAGTACAAGGATATACTCCTAGAGTCTGGAGAACATGTTGCTGAGTGTATCATAAATAATCAAACTTCAATATGGGACACTTTGATATACAATTCTGCACTTTGAAACAATTAACTGGTAACCTCAGCATTCATAGAATTCTTCAAGTTTGGTAGAATTTCCACTTCACAGAAACTTTGTCCTTAATAAGAGCGGTACTTCTGCAGAAGTTTGGACAACTTTTCTAAAGGTAGTTTAAGATGAAAGGAATTCACTCATACTTTAAACTCAGAGGGCCTTGGCCCTTTTTTCACGTTCTTTAACCAAATGGCTCAGTACGTCAGAGCCTGGTGTAATCATAGGAGTAGATGTTCACGCTCATAATCGCACGGCCGAGTTCGGGCAGGTACTGTTTGCCTTGTGTCCTGTGAATTTTTTGTTGTTGAGTGCATTTCCATAGATAGACTGTGCTGTGGCTAACCGGCTCTGGAGGCCTTCCAACTTTCCCATACTGTTTCACATGGAGAGAACTAATCTCTATGAACTGGCTAATGTTAGCTGGCTTTTGATAGATGAGTCTTATTTTAATGCATGAATATTAATTCATGTGAGAGCGTTACAATTAATTGGGCCCCAAGTAACTATAGAGTTGAAAATGTACTTGAGGTTCTAAATTTAGACTAGAAAGGCTAGTTTTAGAGATGTTTACTGTGTCACTTTAGAAGAAATACTGTCTTGAGTACAAAATTCGTTGCCGTTTGTATAACTTGAATATTCCCATGGCATCTCTGGATTCGAGAGAGCTGCGGGCTTTGATTTTGGTTTAGGGCTTCTGGGTGCACAGCTCTCAGCAGAGGTTGTTTGGTCAATGCAGACGGAGCTCACAGACCCCAGCCGGAGAGAAGACGGGGACGGGCGAGACAGAGAGGCAGGACCCCTGAGGGCCAGGGCGCCGCGGACGGGCCTCTGTTCTTCTGTTGTTAATGATGGAGCGACAATGGTTTTATCTTCCATCGTTTTCATGTTATCTCCTGTACTACCAAACTGCCCTGGACTAGGGGCCAAAGTGGGGGGCCGGGAAAGGCTGGGGAGGAATGGCAGAAAACGACTGTGGAAGCCATCGTGTCTCTGCTGTGTGTCACTGGCGTGCAGTGACGGGGAACTTGACGTCCTCTGCTCTGACTCCTGCAGAGGCGGAGAACACGCCGCCCGGGCGTGAGTGGCAGCCCCTGAAGCCGGCGCGCCTCGGGACAGATGAGGCTCTCGCTCCCGCGGCGTGGCTCGGGTGCTGTTTTCAACATTTCCCGGGGAAATCCAGGCTTGACTACGGAGCCTGAACAGGCACCGAGGGGCGGGCCTGTCCCCGAAACCCGACTGCGCGTTCTCGTTCTCGCCTAAACGAAGGAAAGCTGCCGCCTGAGTCTCTGGGAGCCCAGAGCTTCGCCATCCTGACGCCCGCGCGGAGCGGAGCTGAGGAGCTTCTGGCCGTCCCGGGCTGTGGAACCCGAATTATGACGCCCTCTCCTGGCTGGTCCTCCCGCAGAGGGCGCTCCGAGGCGCCGTCCAGCTCCCCGCGCGGAAAGGTCCGCCCACTGCCGAGGGACGACTTGCCGCCTCCCTTTTCCAACCTGGTGACTCGGCAGGGGCGCAGCAGCACTGCCGTGTGGGTCGTGTACTTAACTGGTTGGAACCTGTACGAAGCACGCGGCGTTCCTTTCCGCCGTCCATTCATTCCCCATTCGTTTCATTTTCTGTCCCACGCTCGTCCACAGCAGCCTCATCGTGGGACTGCTGTCGGTTCCTCTGGCGTGACTGCGAAGTGTCTCTGTCCCCGGCACAGTGGTGTGTACCCGGGAGCGCAGTGTGCACGTACCGATGGTGTGTGTTGTGCATTCCTCAGAATAGTGCCTTTGTGGTTGGGTGGAAACCTATAATACGAAGGGACTCAGATCAGCCCCAGAGGCTAGATGGGAGCCGGAGCACATTCCTTAGCTTTGCTTCTCACCACGGAAATGATGCCTCTGTCCACAAGGCCTCGCGTGGCCCCGCTGTGTTAGGCTGTTCCTTCACTTGCAGAAATGTCCCTTTATATTGCCTGAGAGCCGTGAAAAAGTGACCAGCCGTGCAAAGCCCTGGGTGACTGGCTCTCCTGTGTGCCGAGCCCATGGAGAGGACTGGGTCTCCTGTGTGTGATCGCTCTGTGTCCTCCAGCCTCACCTCGCTACTCCTGCTCTTTTGGTCTCTCTGAATTCTGCAGACCCGCCTTCTGATGCCTCTTCCCACTCCCACCTGGGCATGGACCTTACACACACACACACACACCCCTTTGATTTTCTTCTGGGCAAACTGAGAACAAGAAATGACTAGCGTTTGTTGATGTGGTCTGATGTTTTGGGGTATGAGAGAAAGAGAAACGTAAGAGTACAGGTTTGGGGCAAAGTCCAGATGGTGTTTTGAACTTCTGGATCCTGAAAGCACCCAGGATCAACGTCGCCTTTGCCGGGCCCCCTCCTAGGGTTCCCTCCTGGGAGGCCTGGCCTACTCTTCGTTTGGTTTTCTGTGTGACATGCTTTTTGATTGGGTCAACTCTTCGGTCTTTTGGTCCTTTGTCTGAGACTGATGCCAGGAGAAATACAGGGTTCCAGCCAAGCAGAAAGAATGCGGTTGAGTTGTGCAAGCCTCAGTGATCTGGAGATACAGCCCTCAGGCTCCCCAGAGACAGTGCCGCTGGCTTTTATAGGTCTGCGCTACTCGGGGGAGGCCACTTGAGGGGCAGGAAGACAGGCAGGGCTGGCTAGAGCTTGCCTATTGGAATTGCCTATTGTTATTTGGAAAAATCCTCCCATGTTCTGCCTGGTGGAAAATTCAGCATGAGGGTCCGGGTGGGCTGGGATTTCACTGGAAAGGAAAACTCTATGATGTCTCCTCCTTTCACTTCTCTGTCTGTCTGTCTGTCTGCTGTACTGACCTTGTCTTTGAGACTCTTCTGTGCAGGTGGATGTGGCAATGTTTCTTCTCGTGTAGTGTGATGCTGGGCGATGATGTGACCGTTTGAAGCCGTCCTGCTCGTGCTCTCCGCCGTCTGCTGTTGTGCCCGGGGCTGGTTCCCACCAGCGACGCGCCCCATGCGCACACACACAGCCCAGCTCATCTCTGCACGGGCCTCCTGTGCAGCAGCGTGGTCTCCACTGACAGCTGCGATCGGGCACGTGGAGCAGTGGTCGCCAGAAAAAAGATTCAGGGCAAGGTCTTCTTTAATGAATCTCCAATACTGAATCATATCAGTTAAATAAATATGGCCATACTAGGAGGGAAAGTGGATTAATAGTTTTCAGTTACATTGAATTCCATTGGTTTTTGTTTTTAAAAGTGAAACGTACACCCGTGTATTGTTCTGTCACAGTAATAAATAACAACATTGTGGTTTCTGTTTTAGCACCTTCTCCGATTTGTCAGTGACTTTGGGAGTATTTATCTATGTCTTATATTTATGATTAATGGATATGCAGCAAGATTTGTCTGTCTTTTGTTTACGATTCAACAAAAAGCACTGCTTTTTTTATAATTTCAGTTTTGAAAATTTTCCTTTATGTAAACAAACAACATCTGTACCAGTGAGTGTGTAGGAATAGACGTAAGTCCGAGAATCCTCCATTTGAATAGGGCATGTATTAATGAATCCAAGACATTTTCTTTTTTGTAGGGATGGAGATTCTGGGAATTGAGCCTATTATGCCAAGCTACTTCCCAGCCCTTTTAAAAAGTGTTTTTCTTTCTTTTTCTCCCACCTAAGATAAGGTTTCATTAACTTGCCTAGGTTGCCCTTGAACTTCTCACCCCCCAGGCATAGCTTGAGACAGTGCTGGGAGTACAGGCATGTTCCATCACGCCTGTTTTATTTATGTATTTGTTTGTTTATTTATTTAAGTAATAGAAAGGAAGGAAGAGAGAAGGAGGAAACAGTTTACTACCTCTGCTACTTTTACCTGTAGCGGTAAAGCCGGGCGTGGGGGACACACCTGTGACCTCCGCACTCGGAGGCCGAGGCAGGAGCACTGCGAGTTCATCCTGGGTGACTCCGTGAACCCTCGTCTCAGAAAACCCCAAAAAAACAAAAAGAAAGGTTGGGGAAGTAGCTCAGTTCAGATGCCCAGGGTTCATCCCTCAGTGCTGTGAAAACAAAAAACAAAAAATAGGAAGAGTCTGAAAGGTAATTTTCTACGTAACGTGTCAGAAGCCTGTTTCGTAGTAGATTCCCAGAGTCGCGCAGTGTCTGTGATGTTGCGGTCCATCCCGGTGAGCTTCAGACGCCGCCCCTGCTGCTGGAGCGTTGTAAGCAGCCCCCCAAACTCCTGGGGCCCACATGCGACGGCAGATTGGAACTACGTTGTACTTCTCCCACACTAGAGTCACTCTGTCACCATTTTAAAATTCAGATTGACTCTAAAGCCGAAGGAATGGGGGGACACAGGGAAGGGAGACGGGCCGTCCAGGCTGCCCGGGCTGAGTCCTGGCTGGCAGTTGCGGGCGGGCGTCTCTGCAGTCGGAGTTTCCAGAATAAACGTCGCTGTGAAAAGGAATGTTGACAAAGCACAAGCACAGAAGGTGTGGTTATTTGTATTTTAAAGTTACTTGAGATTAAAACTTTACCGCAGCCAAGGTGGTATCATTATTTTAGACTTTAAAAGTATTCTTTATGAGGAATCTTATCATTTGATGTTTGAGTTGCTAGTATGTGGTAATAATCAAAGCAGAATCTTTTCCGGTCTTTTCAAATTGTTGAAAAAGCCTCTTCCCCTTGGCTTGTGCCCCTCCCGGGTCTTGGTTCAGTCCCCTGCACTGCCGCTGCCTGTTACGTGTTTTGTACAGGTGTCTGGTGCACAGACAGGTGCTCTTTCGGGCCCGCCAGCCCAGCGCTGCATGCCACCGATTTCTTGTCTTCATTTCATACACTGTGCGTGTTTCCTGTAAGCAGCGGTCACTCCCCTGCTTCCCAGTCTCTGTGCGCTTCGCTTCTTCACGCCTCGGGCCCGGGAGGAGCTCTGGGCTGCTCGCTGAGGACGGTGCCGCGTGTGGCTTTCCTCGTTCGCGAACCGGGGTAAGTGTTGTTCTCACCAGAGAGGACCAGCTTGGTTTGTACATGCAGTGTATTGGCTAGCCTGTCTTTCTGTCCTTCCGTCCGTCCTTCTGTTCTCCTCCCTGCATGTTTGCAGTACCTAATGTTGACCTCCCTTGTGGGGCATCGTGCACGTAGATAACACACCTTACGAGGTGTGTTATATTAAAGAAAAATTTAATGATGCTGTGATAAAACGTTTATCTCAGTGTGTTTTTACAAACCCACCGTCACAGAAAGAAGGAACTTCGAAGTCTGGGAGTCCTCCTGAGAATCGTGGCCTTGCTGCCCGTGATCCTTTCAGGACTGTTCAGCTAGAAAAGTAATACAGTGTTAGGAGGCTTGGTGTGGTCCAGTGAGGTGCTGACCATGTGTGTGTGCGAACGTCTCGTGCCAGGCTGGTGCACACGAGCGTGTCTGCCGTGGGCAATGTGGTAAACACAGCTCATGTCCTGGACACCTGGAGGGCCCAGGGGTTCGAGACCGGTTCTGGCAACACAGCAAGACTGTGCTTCAAAAGCTACCCCCCACCCCCAAAAATGCACCATATTCTATACTCTTGTGTATTGATGAAAAGAAATTTAATAAAAATGTTCAAGGCTGGTGGTGCCATGTGGAGAGTGTGCCAGGCAGAGTGACTCGATCCCCGCCTGCTCCTTGTCATTTTCCTGTCTCTCCCCCTCAGACACAATGGGGTCAATGACAGGAAAGCGAAATAGATTTTGCCAGATATGATATTTGTCTCCGTAAAACTTATCAGGAATAATTATAAGGAACTAGTCCATAAGCACAGATATCAGGGTGTTACATATTTCAGTATTTAGGATAAATATGGTCAAAAGCCAAAGCACGTTCAGTGATGGCGGTGCAGACATGCCTGTGGCTTCTCGGGGCGGCCTCTGCCCCGTCCTGTCGTCCCCCCAGCCCTGGCCGCTGACGACAGCATGTCTTCCCCCGCGTTTTCCCCCTATCTCCCCGCCGTACCCCACCCACCGCGCAGGTTTCTGGCTCCGCGGGAGTTCCTGGTGTGCAGCGTCCCTGGGCTGAAGCAGTCCTCGGGACGGGGTCACACGGTGGCCGTACACTGAAACCCTGTAACCGGGAGCAATTTCCTGCTTAGGTGCCCACAGCTAGTTAAATCTCTGTTCTCTTCAGCCGTGTCTCTCTAGATTTATTCAAGATCGAGACAACATGTTAAAAAGTACTCGTGCACCCCGCCCCCGCCGCCGCCCCCACGTGGTCCCCTGGCACTGTACAGGAAGAAGTACGCGGGTCCTTACCTTACTCGTTCCCGGGTCCGGTTCTCCGCTTTCAGAACTGGACTGGATGCCTGTGGTGCATATCAGTGTTTTCTGTGGGCCTTTGAACATTTCTGTTTTTGTAGTAGAAGGTAAGACCACGTGCATTTGTGTTCAGCTACGTGAGCACATTTTCTAAACGCTGGTTAGGAATTCAGATTGCGCGAGTATTGCTTGCGGACTTGAACTCTCCCGGGGCCGTCGGTATAGAACGTGCTGAGTTTCGCCGGCTTCGTATTTGCTCTGTGCCGCCTAACTGTGTCAGAACTCGGGCTCCGAAGGAAAAGCTTCAGCAGGGTTTGACTCCTGAAGGATAGAGTGGTTTCCACTTCAGCTTGCAAATTGTTTTCCAAGGGAGGAACTGGTATGCAACAGAGAAAATCAAGTTTCTATCCTCATCATCTGCTTGAGATTTAAGGCAAGAAGTGACAAAAGAAAACCCAGGGGATTCTGATGTATAGATCAAGATAGATGTTTTTCTTTTGAAATGATAAAACCTAAGTAGTCAACTCTTTCATTTGAAATAAGTGAAAAATAGACTGTTATGTTGTGTGTTGAATTTTATTTTACACGATGTAACTTTATTCCACTACAGTGGAAGCTTTATTCTTTTTCCTAGAAAGTGATTTACTTATGGTATTAAACTTCCTCTTTCCCCAGAATACTATGAGTGGATAAGATTAAAAAGGACCATTATAATTGGTATTTGAAAATGCCATTGGGTAAATAAGAGACATAGTAAAGTCAACTTGAAATTTAGCCAACTCAGTGGCATTGTGCCTCACAAAGTGGTAGAACTGTATTTTGTGGTACTGAATAGGAAAAATGCACCATTTTCCCAGTAAATTGTCTACTAGGAAACACTTTACAATAGAAATTTCTAGTGTGCATTCATCGTTTTTTGCTAGTCAATGAATGTCTACTTCTGGATCGCGTGAAACAAGCTGTAAAATGTACTGAGAGGCTCATTTGACTTCTCAGAGGCTCCAGCAGAAGGGTGAAGGGAGGATTTCACGAGTCACGCTCAGACCTGACCCTGACAACCTGATAGTTCTCGATAATTTTAGATGACTTTTTTCTCCCTATTGCTGGAAGTTGAATCCAGGGCCTTGTGCACGACAGGTAAGCAGGTGATCATTAAGCTGCTTCTCCAGGTGAATATTTTGATTGAAAATCTGAAAGTTCTCCTGTGTTTCGGAAGTGCCGAGCTCCTGCCTCCAGTTTGGTGCGTCTGACAGCAGGCGCAGCAAGCATCACCACGAGAGCAGTCCTGTGCCCACGGCTGACATTGCCCCTGTGGTCAGTGACGGGCACCCCGGGTGCCGCGTGGAGACTAGAGTGACGTCACCGGGGTCCGCCGCTGATGCCCAGGCTGGGATCCACGCCTGGCTGTGACTCCCTGCAGAGCCTGCTTCTTGTGATTGCCTTCCTCGGTCTTCACCTTCCATTTGTCAGTTTTACTAAAGGGTCCTGCAGAGTCACGTGACAGGAGTGTGGAAGCGCTTGTCCTGCAGGGGGCAGTGTTAGGGATGTTTTCGCGTCAACGTTAAGGAAAAAGACCCGGAGTAGCTTATTCCGTTCACTTCTTTATCCCAGAAATGACTCTATGCAGTTTTACTCAGGCTTTCTGGTAATAGGAAATAAGGTTTAGGAGTAAGAACCATTATATGGAGTGTAAATTGTGGGTCGTTTCAAGGACGCTCACACACTGGTGCTTCAGGTGGTGGGTGATGGAACGGTTTCTTCTCTCAGAACCCGTCCCGTCTGTTGTGTGACCTGCAGGGTGTGCAGTTACGGGAAGTCGCTTTTCCTCTGCTGTCTCTGAGGTGCCACAGTGCTTGGGAGAGGCATCGATCCTAATTGTAGCTCCTAATAAATGCAAATCTGTGAAAGACACTTTAGCTTTGGGTAGCTGAGTTGCAAGGCTTGTGAGGCCAGGTGTCAGTGTGTTCGTCTCCGAGGCCCAGATCGCGGAATGATCCGTCTTTTTACCAGTGTGATTTCTAAGCCTCCTTAAAATCTCTGCTCCCTTGGCTTTAGCAGTAGAACAATAGCCAGTCTTAATACGACGGAAGTGAATTCCTAAAGAAGTTCAACTTGTTCAGGTTTTTTTTTTTTTTCCTTTTTGAGACAGGGTCTCGCTTTGTAGTTCAGGCTGGCTCTGAGCTCACTATGTAGCCCAGGCAAGCCTCGAACTCAGCAATCCTCCTACCTCTGCCTCTGAGTGCTGGGATGACAGGCGTGAGCCACCACATCCGGCACTGTGGTATGTGGTACTGATTGCTGGTGGGCGTGAGTCTCCACGCCCAGCATTGTATGTGGGTACTGGGGATGGAACTCAGGACCTTGCGCTTGCAAGGCAGGCACCGGAACCACTGAGCTAACCCTCCGGCCCAGCTTGTTCAGGTTTTGACTGTTGGTTGAGATAGTAATGCTAAGACTGAGCGATTGCTGGGTCTTCGCTTCGGCAGGGCGCTGCGCTAACGTCTAAATTCCAAGAGGCAGCCTCTCCGTTCCCGTCCGAGTCATCTCTGATAAAGCATTAATGATCTCGGGGCCCTATTCAAGTCCATTGATGGACATTGTAAAATGTGATTTAGCTTGGGGAATCAAATTAATGTTTTCTAATAGCTCTGATAGATTCAGTGATTTATGAGTTTCAGGGCTGGCAGGTGTGCGTGTGTGTGTGCCTGCGTGTGCACACATGAATTAATCTGTATCAACTAGAAGTGATTCACATTGTGAGTCCTGAAAATGCGTCACCTCTGTGGCTGGCGAGTGTGTCTGGCTTTGTAACTCATTTGTTATTGTGTTTGGTTAATACAAAGTCCCGCTCAAGACATATTTGTTGGCTTTTGGAGAACATTTAAATAAAGGTTGGAGGTGTTGTGCCGTGGTAGAGCATACATGTAGCATGTGCAAGGCCCTGGGCTTCATCCAAAGCATGCCAGGCCTGAACAGCCCGTAAGCACGCAGTTAGCATAGGTGCATGTGTGTTTGTTTAGTCCTGTTTTGCCTTTAGCATTTTCAGAGTTGACTGTACTTCGAGTACCTGCCCTGAGCGTTTCTGATGCCAGATGGCAGATTCCTCCTCCGTGGGTTTCCGCGGTTCCGTCTCCCCAGGACCCCCGTCCGCCCGCCGGCCCACCCCGCTCTGCCTGACTCTCCCCTGGGGCCCTTCCCAGGCCTCCTCGCCGCCTGCTCTAAGGGTTCCAGCAGCAGGCGCCTCCCTCGCCGTCTGTTCTGCTCACTTCTGCGCCTGTGGGTCCGAGTGTTACCGGCACGTACTAGGCGCTCGGTCTCACGCACTGCGCGGGTGTGGAGTAGGAAAGAGGAAAGAGCAGGGTCTCGCGTTGCCGGAAAGCCCCACTGTTGGTTCTGTCCTCCTCGGACCGGTTCTTTCGTCTCGTTTATCTGTGGAAAACGGGTTCTGATGCCCACGGCCCCGAACGGGGAGCTAACCGGCAGTATAAAGCTACAGGTCCTCATGCAGCCAGGGCCCGCAGCACCGTGAGCTTTCAAAGACCTCGCAGTGCTCTGTGCTCGGAGTGCTGTGGCCCCTTCTAACGTGGCATTCTGGCAGGCGAGATCTTTCAGTGAGTGACTCAACCATGAGGTTGTATTTGTTTCCGTGGAGACAAAATTAATGTCCCAAGGGATTCAGAGTAGGCTACTTTCGCTTCCTTGGTGGTAAATTCAGTGGCATCCGTGGGAGTGTTGAGTGTGTCATGCTGCGGGAGGAGTCGCCGAGACTCTGCTCAAGAATCGGGCCGATACCGTCGAGGGTCCTGACTGCAGGGTAAGCAGTTTCTTCTTACCTTGGTAATGGTTTGGAGGCCGAGGGCCGGGTTCCGGGATCGGAACCGAGTCTGGTGTGAAGTGCCAGTGCCTGCCGTCCTGCTCCTTGTGCCAAGGGTCCATCTAGAGTCTTCGGATGTGTTCGCCGTCAGCGCGGCAGCTTCGAACGGCGGTGTCCCGGAGTACCGACCAGCCTCTGGTTGTCCGTGTCCGTGACCTCGGCCTCGCGGCCGCCCCTCGTCCAGCGGCCCTCCGTCGGCTGCTCCGGAAGAGAGTTGCTCCCGGGTGTGGCCGTGTTACCTCGTCACGCGCAGGCACGTTCAGGTTTAAGGCTGGCGACGGTGACTCCAGGCGCAGCAGTCCCGAGCTGCTCGGCTTCTCTGAGCGGCGGTACCTGCCCCGCGGGGGCTGCGGTCACACCCGCTGTCTTTTCTCCTCCTTGGGCCACCGACTTCATGTCTGGCTCAGCCATCTTTCCTTTGTCGCAACCCTGCATGGATGAGTCTCTCGCCCCAGTGTTAGAGTGGCACCCTCCTCTGGTCCTGGCTTACCTTTGGGCTCGGCAGAGAAGCTCCCTCATCCTGTCCGCCTTCAGCCTTGAGTTCTTGCCTCGCCGTCCAGTGCTGCTGCCTTAGCAGCTCCCGGGAGTAAGGGTCTCAGGCCCACAGCAGCCACCGAAGGGTCCGCTGCACAAGAGACGGAGTGGCAGGGTACCTTCGCCCCGCTCCCGGCGTCCCGTTCCCAACCCCACCCGCTTACATGTCATAGAAAAAAACCGGAAAACCACATTTGCCAATTCCAAAGACTTGCTCATTGCTAGGTCAGGGCGGCTCGGGGCACATGCAGAGCTAAGCAAGGTGTGTTGTTCTCGGAAGAAGGTGCAGGATGTGTGTTGTGCTGGCGGGGCGCTGATGGCTTGAGCGCAGGCTGACCCTGCGGCCTGGGCGGGTGTCTGGGCAGGAGCACGGTGGGGTGTGGAGGGGCGTCTCCTGGTTCCTGTCCTTGCTCACGCGGGGCCATGGAGGAGCCGGGGGCGGTGGATGGAAGGCATAGTCAGGGTTTAGGCTCCGAGGGAGGGAAGGCTGGGATTTAATACGTGGCCGTCAGAGGACCGAGTCTTGTTTGAAGTGCCGTGTGCCTGCCGTCCTGCTCCTGCTCCCAAGGGTACAGCTAGAGTCTTTGGACGTGTCCACCGTCAGTGTCTGCTTTTTGGACCGTTCTGGGGGCAACTCTCTTCGTGGACTAGGAAGGGTGTCCGGAGCCCACGCCTCGCCGGACAGGCTCTCCGCTGGTGGCCAGAGGGAAGGGCAGTCTCGAATGCAGCCTCTCCTGGCCAGACCTGGACACCAGCCCTTTTTCAGCCACTTCCAGCTTTTCCTCGTGGCCCCAGTGTGAAAATACTAAGTAGCCGAACTGTGCCCTGCGTCCATAAAAACACAGTGAAACCCGGACTGTTGACTCTGGAATATTCCGACGAAGGTGTCATTTCTCTTTCTTTTACCTCCCAGGGGAGAGATTGGTGACAGAGCGAAACAAAAGGCAAAGTCAGTCCTGCAGCAGCGGTGTATACATTCTGAAAAGAAGCCAAGCCTTGTTTGATTTGTCGTAATTTCCAGGGCTCCCTGGGTGCATGTTAAGAGTCCTGCTCTTTTGGGCCGGAGGATTAGCTCAGTAGCTCCGGCGCTTGCCTTGCAAGTGCAAGGTCTTGAGTTCCATCCCCGGAAACCACATAGAATGCTGGGCATGGAGACTCACGCCCACCACCAATCAATACCACATACCAAACTGCCGGGCGTGGTGGCTCACGCCTGTCATCCCAGCACTCGGGAGGCAGAGACAGGAGGATTGCTGAGTTGGAAGCTTGCCTGGGCTACATAGTGAGCTCAGAGCCAGCTCGAACTACAAAGCGAGACCCTGTCTCAAAAAAAAAAAAAAAAAAAAAGAATCCTGCTCTTCCCTTTAGTATGAATTTTGACGTGAGGTTCACAGAGCAGTTGGTGAACAGCCCACAATGCCACGTGCAGTTGTGCCCCAGCTCCTGCTGCCCACTGTCATCGCACTGAGAAATCATCCTGGCTTGGTGGTGTTGCCATCTGTTGTGCGTTAATTCTGGGGCTGGCCCTAGGGTTTCATGTCCTGGTCACTGTGATGTGAGCCAGCGGTGACTCCGAGCCATGGCAGAGTGCTAATGGGAAGGGTCGCAGGACTTGCACTCATTTCTGGGATTATTATGTCATCGCCGGTGAAAAAATCCTCATGTCTAAGCAGCCACGGTTTCCCATCAGGACACGGGAAGCACTGGGACGTGGGTGGCACAGCTAAAGCATCTGCCCCTGGCACTCGCACTGTCTCCTTACACAACACGCAGAATGTCACTGCTGGCACCGTGGGCTGTAATCTGTAGCATGTCTTTCCTCGGGTGGTTTAAAGAAATCGAGGCCAGGTGAGCTCCTCTGTCCCATCATGGATGTCTGTCTCCTTTGTCTTTGAAAGAACAACTTATCTACTTTTTTCATGTGAGTTTTAACCCTGGAACTCATATTCAGTCCACTTTTCAGAGGCAAACAGTCAATGATGATGATGATGATGATGATGATGATGATGATGATGCTATGAAACTTGACTAGAAAGTGCTGGGGTTCTCCTATATGTGGGTTTGGTGTTCGCTCTGTATGGAAGTCACCCCCACGATGGGCCATCTTCAGGCTGGACCCCAGATCCCTGCTTACCCCTTACCTCTCACCGTCACCCCTTCCATTAAGGGGCCTCTGCAGACACATAAGTCTGGAAGCCGAGGTAGTGTTTTTGATTTAAGATCAGCACAAGGAGAAGGCTTATGATGAAAATGCTTGGAGGTGTACTGTTAGGCCTCCCCCAGACTGCCTCTTGGTGCTTTTCCAAGTCCTTGCCACTGAGTTCCTTTAATCAAGTGGTTATTCAGAGACAGTGATTGGGTTTCCACAGGGGCCTTGCTTCTCCTGAGTCTTTCTGTATTATTTTCCATATCCTTACTTCCAGGTGTCTGTTTCTGTCCCCGTCAGTTGAAGCTAAAAAACGAACTCGTGTCACAGCAGTGGTAATTACTCCATATGACTGCTTTCTCCTGGATATTCAAATAGGAGATTTTGGGGAGACATTATTTTCTAATATATGGATACAAATCTTGTGTGTGATTCCTACTCCCTGTGTCTGGAATGGTAACCTGCACATTTTGGGTAGTGATGGATTTACATGGTGAAATAGGACGTTACTGTCTGCAAGTCGTTTGCCTTCCCCAGAGACTGTCAGTATTGCTGGTTTATATTTATGTGCCCGCCTGCAGTTGGCTTCGGGTTACATAAGCAGATGCAAGTGTTTCCCCTGTTTCACACACATATTTTCACAGCTTTGCACTTTGACATAGACTATATTATAGGTATCACATAGACGGCATTGTATATTACATAGACTGTATTATATCCAACATAGACCATATTTTATATATATATATATATATATATATATATATATATATATATATATTACATAGACTACAGTACATATAACAGACTGTTACGAAGTTTACAAAAGACAAAACCCTCAGGAGCAACAGAGAACCATTTGAACAGAAGTGGGCTTTGCCCGGCCCCTTTGGAGTCACAGTACACACCACAGTGAGCGTTTCCCTCGCAGTCAGTTGTGCTATCTGCCAGCTTCCAGAATTTTGCTAAAAAAAGAGAAAACAGAAAAATTGGTGGGTAGTAGAAATAATAAAGAAACAGCATATAAAATTCAGTCGATTGTTTTTAAAAAGAAAAATTAGCATCCAGTTAGTTTAATTTCAGTTCCTAATAGACTGATGAAATAAACATTAACAAGAATGTGTAAACATCTATAAGATAATGGAAGTGGAATAAAGACTTTAAAGTAGTAATCATCATACAAAAACCTGATTGCTTTCCTTGATGGCTTTATAGAATTACTTGATTAAAAAAGGCTATAGCTGTTAGATATCCTGATTTTGAGAAAGCAATATTTTTAAAATCTTACATGCCAAATTAACTGAATTGGATAAAGAAAATTGTAAATGTGTAATAAACTATCCAAGAGGTAGTGATTATTGAAAATGTATCAAATTGATGAGAGCCACAGGATAATGTGTGTATTTTCTTTAATGGTCTGGAAGAAGCAGCTGAGCAGTATATTAATGAAATCCTCAGACAGTGGCACATAGGGTGCTTTTGTAATGAGAGTTAATGAGAACGAGGCAGTGGGGTCAAACGTCCAAGTTCAACGTAACGAGAAGAGGAACATGCATCTTTGCCAGAAGATCACTAAGATCTGAAATAATGAAGTCCATGGGATCAGAGGAAGGAAAAATATAAAGCACAGGGAACTGTTCTGGGGAGCGGTAGAGCGCTCGGTGCGGGGCTCTTCGGAGCAGGTGTGTGGTTCACAGCAAGGCAGGGAGACGTGAAAGAAATGAAGGTGTGGGCGCGGCGCGGAGGCCCCGGAAGTGGCGGCCCGTGGTGTGCAGTGATCACTAGGGTGCCGCACCCACGGTTAGTTGAGTGCCAGCTCGGTGCCCCTCTCCTCGAGGGGCAGGAGGAGAGCTGGACGAGGCCCGGCGACCCAGCGTCCGAGCAGGCCTGCCCCCTCGCCCCGCCTTCTGGCGCGAGCCTCGAGGGGTTGTAGCCGTAGCAGGCGCTGGGGGCGGGCACGCTTTGCTGTGAGCGTGACAAAGGCCTGTGCCCGGTGCTCCCGGGTGACGCCCGCGCCCTTCTGCGGAGAGGGGTGCGTTCAGAGGACGCAGAGGAGGGTCGGGGTTCAGTGGCTGACGGAGCAGTGACGGGCTCCCTTTGGAGTGTTACTCAGCAAATGCTTCTCTCTAGTTAAAAAATCGATAGGCTATGTCAGATACCATAGCTTCAAATTTGTGGATCAAATGGAGGACGTAAACCCCGGGTGGTGCTAAGGCTTTGTAACAGTGTGTGATTCATGGATAGCAGAGGCTTTCGTGAGTAAAATGTCTAGTAATTATAGCATTATTATTATGAATTAAATAGGTGGAGAGGAAAGAATTAAAATTAGTCCCAATTTACATCGATTTTTTTTCCTTACAGCATCAATTCTGTAGAAAAAACTGGAGCTTCACGGTGAGAAACTTTGAGGCACATTCAGTGTCTGGGAGGGAAAATGGTGTCTGTCCTGTCCGATTAGTTTAACACAGAATCAATAGTAACGCGATTTGTATTTTGCTCCGCTGTTTACAGAGTGGATTCACATCTGTTCTCATATTTCACCGCTGCGATGGCCTCTGGAAGACAAGATTCCCTAAGTATATTTTTTAACGTCTATTTCTTCACTGTCTAGAAGCAGCTGGATCGAGTCCCATTTCCTCCATGCAGAAGGCCAGGCTGATGGGTGCAGAGGACAGGAGGGGCGGGACGTGGGCGTGGGCGGCTAGACCGGGGTCGGAGCAGCAGGCCTCGCCCGCGCCCAGCGGTTGCAGACGGAAGCGTGAGAGACAGCCCCGAAGACAGCGGCGCGCGGGGAACGCGGGGGTCTCGACCTGCTACGGCCGGGGGCCGCTCTCTTGACTGTGCTTGGGAGAGAACAGTTGATGTCCATTTCCGTAAAGACAACTTTGGGTTTTTTCCTTGGAGATTTGTCGTTCTGCTGGAATATGCGTGAACTTGATTTCAGTTTATAGCATTAGGTAGTGAGATGTCTGCGTCTTCCTTGTCACAGTTAATCTTTCTTAAGGAGCTGTATGAGACTTTCCTGTTTTTCTTTTTGTGGTCCTGGGACTGGATGTGGGCCCATCGTATGAGAATTTTGACAGGACCAAGTAGACTGTTAGATAACCCCAGACCCTGTAGGGAGTAAGAACAGCATCGTATGCATATGCATGCTGGAAGTTTATTTTCTTTCGAGTAAAAAAGCCCGGCAGCCAGCAGGTAGGATGTGCTCAGCGCGTCCCCGGGTGGTCCCCGGGCTCCGGCCCTCAGCGTCCACGGGGCTAGGGGTCGGAAGGGCGCCTGGTTTGCCTTTCAGGGGATCAGGCGGCACCCGCGCTTTTACCTTCCGGGGGCGTGGAGCTGGCGAGAGACCGTGTCCTGCGCGGCGAGGGAGGGGAGGACGGTGTCGCCCTGGGCACTTGCGGGTCTGGTCGCACGTTTGGATTTCACGCACGTCAGCAGTGAGGAGGTGTCACCTTCGTCGGTTCAGTCAGTTTAAAGTAGTTAAGGTCTCGGGCTAATTAACCTCTCTTGATGCACCCCGTAAAAAGTACTGATTAGAGAAGCGGTTGGAGGATGCGTGCTGGGGTGCATATTCGTTCTCACACCCCCTATTTCTAGCCAGAAATCTAACGCTGCATTTCTGTGCTGCTTCCGACTTCCACACCGTCTCCGAAGACTTGAGAAGAAACGCAAGCAGTGACTTGTTAGTTACATAGTTTTTTTCTTCTTTGGACGTGAAGTCCCTCCATGGAATAAATTATGGCCTAGAGAACAGTGGAAAAATTCTAACTCCCCGTTTCTTACAGGGTTAAGATCTGGCTTTAGAGAAAACAGAAGAACATTCCAGCAGTGGTCTTAAGAAAGTTGTTATTCCTCCTGAATGTTATTTGGAACAGCAAAGGACAATATGTTTTATAGCACAACTTTTAAGACGACTGAATTGGCAATAAATTCACATAATGAAACTTGCAGCAAGTCTTTATATTTCTACCGGGGAATTCTTTGGTTCTTGGTGTAAATTTTTAAATAGTTGATATCAGCTTTCTATTTTTTATGTTTCTTTAGTGGCGGAGCTCTTGTGAAATGCTGTCATATGAAACGTGCTGGTGGTTAGCCGATGAGTCTGTTTGTGCCCGTCCTGGCCTCTGGCGAGCCCCATGGCAGCTCAGATCCCAGGCGCCCGAGGGCTGGTCGGTACAGTGTCACCGAGGTCGCCCTGTCTGCCACCTCCTCTCCCCGCCCCTTAGCCCAGCGGTCCTTTGTCAGATTCAGCTCTATGCCAGGCGAGAATGAGGTTTTGTAGCTTTTGGGAGCAGGGGACAGTGTTGGGAATTAAACCCGGGGCTGGCACATGCCAACCGAGGGTGGTGCCAGTGAGCCGCACCCCATCGACAAGCTGGGCACCCTTCAGGGTCCTGCTCTTTCTACATTAGGAGTGAGTCAGAAAAACTCTTTTTCCCCCCAAATTCTGTAACTCTGCATAACAGCTTCCTTTCTAATGACCTGAAAAAATCTAGAACTTATTTTCTCAAATGATATTAATTTACATTTAAAGATGATATATTTCATTTGAACATTTTACTAACTACTAGCTTTATCTTGCTTTCTTGCTGTTGCAGATGGAGCCCAGATAGACCCTCACACCTGCTAGGCAAGTGCTCCGCCACTGAGCGACGTCCCTAGCCCAGTCCCGGCTTTGAGAGGAACTTTAAGAAGTGATTGACATCTAATACTTACTAGGAGCTCAGTTATATGAGCTTATACACAGCATGATGCATGTATTTTAGTGGAAAACAAATTCAAACAGACAACAACAAAATATCCTATGTCATAACCTGACCACGTTCACGCTTTCTGTTGGAAATGAAATGCTGAGTGTGTTAGGTCACCCGTGTCGGATGAGTGCTGCTGGCACAGCTACCTCTTGAGTGGGCACATGCACGTGCTGGATGCCACTCACCTGTGCTTGTGTTCACACGGCACGCACTTTGGTGCCTCTTGTCCCGAGCTGTTCTTTGTCCGTGAGGGCCCCGCCCCTGTGGGCTTTGTCACGCGCCCGAGGTGGGTCCCAAGTGCGTGCTGAGGAACGTGGGTGTGGGGGGTTCTGAGTGGTCGGAATGTGTCTCAGGACTGGGGAGAAGGAGGGGAAGCGGATGGGCCCTTTTACAAGAAGAAACCTCATTTTTCAAATTTCCTCAAACACTGTGAAAGTACTTACTACTTGGGTTTCAACCGAGGATATTTTAATTGGGAGATTAAAATTTGTTTTCTGTAGTGTCGTGAACTCCTCAGGTGAATCTTTTTCATTTAATCCTTGCAAAACTCCGTGCGGAAGACCCGTGCCACGGAGGGGACCGAGGGTGCCCTGGGCTGCCCGGTGCGGTGGGGTGGGAGGGGAGGCCCTCGGCGGGCTGGGGTGGGCAGGAAGGGCCATATGTACAGTGTGGCAGCCAAGCCCCGGTTTCTTTTTATTTCATTTTGCCCTTTATCGAGTTTATTGGTACATTTGACATACACATTATGATCACATTCATCCCTGAGAGTTTCTACCTGTACCTGATGTATTTGGATTCTTATTTTTTCTCATTCTCCTTCCCTCCCTCCATCCTCTACCTCCTTATATATGAGCTTTGTCCTGTTTTTCCTTTTTCCCATCACATTTTTCTTTCCCTACCTGCCCTCACCCAGTTCCCTTTGAACATTTTCTTCCCATTTTACAATCCCTATCGTACATTCTGGACCTCATTTACATCTCCAGTTTCTCATAGTAGAGAAACGATACGGAGTTTCCACATCCGTGTCCTGTTTATTTCACTTGTGACTGAGGCCTCGAGGTGCATCCGTTTCGCTGTAAATGTCTAATTTCTCATTCTTTATGTGAGCCCCCGTTTCTGCATGTGAAGTGGGCAGACAGAACTTCACTTAGAGTTGTGAGGTAAAGCTGAGATGATAATGTGAGGAAAAGCATTTATTGTAGCAATTTCTTCTCTCTCTCTTTTTTTTTTTTTTTGGAGACAGGGTCTCGC
The DNA here is from genome assembly GCA_004025085.1 of Thryonomys swinderianus. Classification (NCBI taxonomy): domain Eukaryota; kingdom Metazoa; phylum Chordata; class Mammalia; order Rodentia; family Thryonomyidae; genus Thryonomys; species Thryonomys swinderianus. The sequence continues at coordinate 6,516 of PVIC010001852.1, read as the reverse complement.
TTTGTAGTTCAGGCTGGCCCTGAGCTCACTATGTAGCCCAGGCAAGCCTCGAACTCAGCAATCCTCCTGCCTCTGCCTCCCGAGTGCTGGGATGACAGGCGTGAGCCACCACGCCTGGCTTTTTCTTTATTTTTTTGAGTTAGGGTCTTGCTATGTAGCCCAGGCTAGCCTTGAACTTGTGACGATTCTCCTGCCTCTGCCGCTCAAACACTGGGACTACAGGCATGTGCCACCACACCTGGCTTATGGTAGCAATTTTAAACTTATTCTTTGATATTCCCACTACACTCATTGGTATGGAAACACCTCTTGTTTGGTTTAAGAAGAATAATATGTTTTAAGAATTCTTAAAATAAGGAGCCAGAGCCAAGGCCCGGTGGGAGGGCAGCTACCTAACAAGCTAAGACGCTGGGCACGAATGCAGGGGAAGAAGGCAGAAAGAAAGACCCATTTAACCCTGGGAGTGATATTACAAGTTTTTAGTACAAAAAATGCTTTACAATTTCACTAAATACAGTTTTCAGCAAGTCAAAGACATGAAAAATTTTTTTCACAGTTACGAGTTTGCTGACTTTCAGAGCTCATTAAATCCTTTTATTTTTCCCCACAGTATTATCATCAAACCATAGTTTAAATATTCTGAGGTGGTGTCATATTTCTAAAAGTTTATTCTAGTCTCAATGTATACAACAAAAATATTTCCTATTCACGACACGTAAAGCTCTGATTTGCAGTTTAAAGCAAAGCATTATTGTCTCATGGCCCCACAGAGTTTTTATGGGGAAAGACAGGACGTGTCCTGTGGTGCCATGTCATGGGTGCGGTCCCGGGTTGGCTCTGCAGCAGGGAGGCGCTCTGGCCGCAGCGCTCTGCTCTTGTGCCTGGAGCGTCCACAGCCCTCTGAAGGGTGCCTGGCTCTGGTTCGGGGCCGCCTCAGTGCAGACTTTCTTGGGCAGAGACACTAATTTAAGAATGTGTTCAGTCTAAACGTCCCTAAGAGGATTAAACAAATTCCACGGCTAATAAATGGGCATGTTTCGGAGCTTTCTTTTTTTTTCTTTCTTCTCCAAGTAATTTCTAGAAAACGCACAAAAATCATTTGCTCAACTGGCTACACAGGTGTATCAACGAACTCATTGCGTGTGAATGGACAGTCACCAACGGACTCCGTGTGCAGCTTGGGCTCGGCTCTGTGGGTCATGGACTAAGTTTTAATTAGAATTTATTTACAGCTCGGGAGTGCTGGGGTTCCTCGCCATCCCTCTCGCCTGTCATTAGTATTCAGAGCCCTGTCAGCTGCAGTTCAAACTCTTCGCCCTGTTTTCATCAGGGAAGCTGAGGAACCGGGTTGCTTAGAAACACTCAGCCCCGCTCTCCCCGGGAACCGTCAGCCTGTTCAGTGCGCTCACCTCCACATGCAGGGGAGAAAATTGAGTTCTGCTGCTGACAGCGTTAATTGATGGCAAGTTGTTTTAGTAGGAGTGCGAGGTTGAAAACTAGATTTCCTTTCATTTTTATGCATTAGATGCAGAGGAGCTATACGGTGACGTATTCTGCTGTAACTAAAAATATCCTTGTGGTATCTAAATTTGAGCCGATGTGTTTTAGTATTCAGACCTTGATACTGGTCAGCCTGCAGGATTATCTTTGGGCCTTCGGGATTGTTTCTGTAGTGATTGATTCAGTTTCCAATAAACTCACGCGGCCCTTTCATAGTAGAGCCTTGGTGAGTGCAGTGGGAGACAGTGTGCTAAGTTATAGGCTGCTGGCGGGGTAGAAGTGAAGCCCGTGCCACCCGGCCTGTAACTTTGATGGTTCCAATAAAGCTTTCCTTCTTTTTTTGCCTTCTTCCCCCATTCTTTTTCAATAGTTCTCTTTTTTAACTTTCTTGTCCTAAAATTTGAAATATAAGGAAATGCATGCAGTGTGTTTCTGTAGATGATTTAATTGGACCTGAATTCATGTTTAAATATCCTTGATTTGGCTTTCAGCAGCTCTTAAAAGCTAAAATAAACTGGGAACGCTGCTGATGGGAGAAAGTCACACAAGGAAAAACGCAGCACCTTGGGAGGTAGGGCCTGTAGAACTGTGGGAAGAAGAGGCCAGAGGCAAAGAGTAGTACGGTGGACCCTTGAGTTACGACCGGCTTCATACGAACAGTGTGGGTCACGACCAGAATTTCAGTCTTAGCTTACGACCAAAGTATTGAGTTACGACTAGAACACCAGCCCCTTGTGCGGTTGTAAACAGACTTGCGATGTGAGAAAAGGGTATGAGCCTAGATGCCCGTTTGTGGACCCGATTTCCGTCAGTGCTTTTATACAAGGTTCGGATGTAGTACACCCCCTTTGCACTAGGTGGCGTCCGACTTTGGAGTTCCATTATCTTGATTTTTCCTGGGTCAGTGTTGATGTTGGATTGTGTAGTGGTCTTGGGGCCAGAGCACAGCAAAGGAAGTGTGGGTGGATGCGGGGGTCTGGGGGTAGACAGTGTAGAGTTTCCTAAGAGTAGGCGTCCCTAGAAAAGGAACTGAAGGTTTGGGGCAGGAGCATAATGAAAGACACAGGTAGGAACTTTAGGCTTTTACTGTTGGAAGTACCAGCTTTAAACCTATAGATCCAATAAGCTCCAGTAGTGATAAGTATTTTATTTTTTCTTTCAGGAAACATATACTGTACCTGTAAACAGACAAACAGAAAAGTGTCTGAGTTTCTATTATATCAGTATGTAATATCAGCATTACAGGATATGTTTTAGGTGAATTAGTAAAAGAAATAGAAAGTAACTTGTAAACATAGCCTTCTAATACTACTTAACTGCTCAAGCGTGGCCACCCTGGAGAACAGATGCCTTCCGAGGCCACACCTTCCCCTGGCGAGACGGCTCTGCGGCAGCGCGGAGGCGGGCTGACCCGAGGCCAGCGCGGGCCCTTTATGGTTCTCGACGTCACCGCGCCGACTCCTGAGCCCCCGGATGCGGAGTGCTAATGGTTACGTGGTGTCTACCCCCAGACGGGCTAAGTAAGCCCGGAGATGTGAATCCACTCCTTCAGGGTGTCCATCCTAGGGCCATTTATATTTTCATTTAAAAAATTCTGTCACTGAGCCGGACGTGGTGGCTCACGCCTGTCATCCCAGCACTCGGGAGGCCGAGACAGGAGGATTGCTGAGTTCAAAGTTTGCCTAGGCTACACAGTGAGCTCAGGGCCAGCCTGAACTACAAAGTGAGACCCTGTCTCAAAAAAAAAAAAAAAAATTCTGTCACTGAAGTAAAATTTCTATTACTTTGCTTCATATCATCGTACAGTTCACTCCCACCCAATTCAATGCGGCAACTAATTGTTATTTCGTTTACGTTTTTCTCTTAAATAAGGCAGTGAAGGCGTTCTTGAGGTCCTGTGTAGCAGCAGAGAGTAACAAAGCCGTGAGAAGCCTGGATGTGGTCAGAATCGAGCTCCGCTCCGAGGCCACCACCTGCCCACCGGGGCAGCCCCGCTCCCGTGCTGGAGCCATCGCATTCTTTCCTGCGACAATTGCCTTCTCAGCTTTGGGATCAGAACAGTTTCATAGATCCGTTAGTAATATTTTCAGAGCTTCTGTGGGGGGCATTTAAAGTTAGTTTGCTCTTGCGATTCATAGCTCCAAGTTTTCGTATTTATCACAGTTTAAGAAGTGTTTTTTTCCCCTCTTCGTAGACACTCTAGTTGCTTGGGTAACACGAGAACAAATAACTTCTAGCTTGATAGAGCATAATATTTGTTTACATTGTCTCAGCAGATCTGGATTCCTGCATTATTTTTCCATGTGAGGATGCCTTTTGCTTTATTTATTTAATTTTTTGCTAACCTAAAGAGCTAACCTGTGTAAGTGAAGCGTATTAAATCAGCACAAATATGAATTCACTCACTTAACCAGGAGGGTGGCTTCACAACCCAGTGTTCCAAAAACTTGAGCTTTGGTTCATTCTTATTAAAGCTATTAGCATTTTTAATTGAATCAATCTTTGGTTTCTTCAACAAAAGTTTACATCGCATGTGTTCCTTTGTTTTGCTATTCTCTGGTGTGTCATTTATTTCATTTCCCAACTCAGTAAGATTTTTGCTTTGGTCCCTTGGCGTTGTGGCTGGTCTTGCTGCCTCGGGCTGCAGAGGGAGCCCTGCGCCTGTTTGCTTTACGGGAGCTGCTCGCTGACTTGTGAAGACCAAGTGACTTCTGTGCGACAGAGACTGAGAGCAGCGCTGAGCCTCCAGGAGGAGCAACGTCAAAGTTGGCTGCGTTCACATTGTCCCCCGCCCACCAGCCGACTCATGTCCTGTTAATATCTTCTTTAGCAGTAATATTATCCCCATCGCCGAAGAAGAGGAAGTATCTCGTACATATAAAATCTTGGAAAAATCCGACCAGTTAGGACATCACATTCTAACTGCGTACCTTGGAGACAGGTGTTTCACACGTCCACCTCTGCCCTGCCACGGTGGGTGCAGGAAGGGTGGTCAGGACACGTGGCGCTCCCTCTGGTCCTGTGCTTCTGAGCGAGGGCCGGGAGCGTGTGGGGTCAGCGGTCCTGTTGGAGTTCTCAAGGTGACGACTGTCGTCCTGACGGTGCGAAGATACTGCACGTTTGCCGTCCACTGTCTACTGCTGCGGCCCGGCTGTGGCAGGTCCTTTTGGTGTTTTAGCATTTTTTTGGAAGGGGGGACAGGTGGTGCTGGGGATTGAACAGGGGATTTTTACACCACGGCCCTCCCCTTTGTTTTTAAATTTTGAGTCAGTATCTTGCTAAGTTGTCCAAGTTGGGCTTGAATTTGTGAGTCCCCTTGCCTCAGCCTCCCGGAGTGCTGGGCTGACAGGCACGTGCCCCCCCCCCCCCCCCCCCCCGCCGCGCTTAGCCTTGTTAATCAGTGTTGAAATGTGTAAAAATCAAAGAAGTCATGCACCTTGACTATATTGTATATCTGATGTTTGGTTTAAGGGAGTTTGGACATGGCTACTAGAGCATTCAGCACATTTTTCTAGAAGCTACCGCCGTGGTGACATCTTTGTGACAGTTCACGCTGGTGTATTCATTTTCTTTTTTTGGGGGGGGGTTTAAAGTGATTTTATCGGTACATTTTATATACCCATTATGATCACAAACGACATTGAGAATTTTTACCTGTACATGTGCGCTGTCGTATTCTTGAGCTTAAAGTCGTGTGGATTTCAGCCTGCATTGCGGGCCAGTGGGTGGACGCTGGCACCTGGGTGAGGGCCGTGCGGAGGGCTCCGTGTCGAGGGCCAGCTGTGCAAATCCGGTCCGACCCGGAAAGCTTCGCCCTGCTCTGCTGCCCTGGCCAGGTTGGGCTCGCCGTGGCGTTCGGTTAGAAACCTGTTCCCTGTCCTTGTCTTCAGACTGGGACCCGAGCGTCTCACTGTCCAAAGAGGTGTGTAGATCTTGACTCACGTGGATGGATTTGTGATAGCGCCTTTGTGTCCGTGCCCAGGAGCTGGGACTTAACGATGATGTCTTGAGATTCTGAATATCTAGGAAAACAATCTTGATGTTCCCAACCTATCTTTTGTGCCAACTTTTGCGGCTAAGACACAGACATTGCTAAGCACTGTTGTAAACTGCCGTATTTTTTTGTATTTATAAAATAATCAGCAGGCATGGATTTGAATATACTTTTGAGTATTTGGGCCATACGTAGGTGCATAAACATATTTAAAATTCAAAACTGAAAATTGTTTTTATAGGACTTGGATACGTGTGTTTTCTTCTATTTTGCTATTAAAAAAATTTGAGCCCGTTTTGTCTCTGCTTGGAAGAAATTTAAATAATTTATTAGTAGCACTGGATTCTCTTATTCCTGTTTTAATTTTCTCAAGATAGAAAGGCTAAAAAATGAACCAGGAAGTATTCATAATACAATCTATTGTTCTAGTTCCCGAGCTGGAAGAAAACCTTGTGTGAGCAGTGGTCACTGACTCACAGCTGAGGTAACCTGGGTGCCATCCTTCTTTGTGATAGAATTTTTCTAGAAGTTTGGTTATTACATTTACTCACATGCTGCCATTTCTTTCTTTTTTTTTTTTTTTCTTTTCAGTACTTTGTTTTTTTTAACGTATTCTATTTAAGCATGCTAAATTTATTTTGTGAATAATTTCACTCATCATTTAGAAATATTTTCAAATCAAAGCCAAATTAGACAGCCTATGTAAATTTTCCCACGGTAATAAGATGAACTCTTCCCCGGGCCATCATTATTCTATAAAATAATTTTCCATTCCTCCACAGCTTCCATATGTTGATGATTAAAGCTTAACCCAGTACTTTTTTTTTTTTTTTTTTTTTTTGCTTTTTGGAGACAGGGTCTCGCTTTGTAGTTCAGGCTGGCCCTGAGCTCACTATGGTGCCCAGGCAAGCCGCCGCGAACTCAGCAATCCTCCTGTCCCTGCCTCCCGAGTGCTGGGATTACAGGCGTGAGCCACCACGTCCGGCATTGTGGTATGAGGTGTTGATTGTTGGTGGGCGTGT
>PVIC010001851.1:15466-84853 GCA_004025085.1 Thryonomys swinderianus | reverse complement strand
TCTTTCTTTCTTTCTTTCTTTCTTTCTTTCTTTCTTTCTTTCTTTCTTTCTTTCTTTCTTTCTTTCTTTCTTTCTTTCTTTCTTTCTTTCTTTCTTTCTTCCTTTTTTCTTTGAGTCAGTCTTGCTATGTTGTCCACATTGGCACTGAATTCCCAATCTTCCTGCCTCAGCTTCCCAGGTGGCTGGAATTATAGTCTTGCATCAGCCTGCCTGGCCATGGGTACCTTTTTAAGTGGAATTTAAACAAACAAACAACCAATATATATATATACACTAGTCAGAGCTAATGCTCATGAATTTTGAAATGAAGAACTTAGACACTTTGTCTTCATCCACTAGAGGGAGTATGTTACTTAACATGTCAGCCCATTCCAAATACTGACTAAAACCCTTTAAAATGAAAATGAGTTAATCAAACAACAGCTAGTTAATGCTGTATATCTCTGCTTAAGTGGGCAGTTAAAAAGTGATCTCATATCAAACCAGGTAGTAAGTAAAGAATATAATTGAAATGTGATTCTTACAGTTTTTCAAACCTTGTGACAGAATAAAAACCAAGATAATTAAATTGTTCTTTTCTTTCATGAACAGCAAAAAACAGAACTACAAACAGTGAGAATATCTGTTCATTTTTCAATCTTTCACTTAAATTGCAGTGCTCTAGAAGCCTTTTGGAACTGTTATCACTATAGTTTTAGAAATCAAAGATTGTCTATATTTACTTTCAATGTTTTCCTGCATGCTTTGCTCCAGACAGTTTGAGAATCATACTATTCTACTTTTCCTTAAGTCTTTCTTCCTTTTGTCTCATATTCTTGGGTGTAGTTTGTAAAATGCAAATAAATGTGTGTGGACCATATGTTCACATGATGAGACAGGAGGCATAAATAGAACAGTAATCCTCTCAGAGAGCCCAGAAATCCCTTACCCTTGGGGGACTCCCGAGGAAGTGCTGTCTCTGCACAATGTGCAGGTAGAAAGTCCCATGCATCTTTCTCAGGTGACCTTTATGTGACTCACTGGAATTCTCAGGTATGACACACTTTTGCTTAAATGCGGATATTTTATCATAACAGTAATTTTAGAAATAACTTTTGATTTTTTAATACAGAAATAATATAATACTGTGTGGATTTTTGTCATGTTTGGAATTTCAGAGGCTCAACATCATCAACGAATATGTTGCTGTGTTTCAAATAGTAAATGTAGGAAGGCCCTGTGTTTAGAGTCAGTGATTTCTAGCCAGAGACCAGTTAGATCTGGCTGTCTCCTTGGGGACAGGATCACTGCCTGCACAGAGGACAGAACAAAGCCTTAGTGCAGTTTGCAAGAAGAGAGAAAGGCTTTGTTCCCAGCCACCCAAAGGGGTGAATGTGCCAAGAAAATCCTCCTAAAGCTTGGTGCTGCCAGAAAAGAAGAGGAGCACCTTTCCTCTTAGACCTCTGCTCGGTGAGGGTCTTGGTGATCGTCCTGCTCTCCTTAGCAGCGAGGTAGTTAACTACAAGTCAGGGACTCCTAGGGAGGTGGGAGTTGGTATGGCTGTTTTTGGTTTCTGGTAGGTGAAGACAATAGATCTCGTGTCCTTGCCAACACAAGAGGTTGCCACAGGGGAGAGGTGAGATTGAGTTTGCTGAGGATGCCACGGGGGGGGGGGGGCAGAGAAATGCAGGCGTCAGGTGAAAGCCGTGTGAACATATCACCTGGGGACCGGCAGAGGAGGTGACCTTACCGCACCTCGAAGTAGAAGCCAAGATGCAAGGAAGACACAGGACCAAACGTGAAGTGTGAAGGGTTAGGACACATCTCATTCACAGACTAAATGAGCCTGAGTCTCGAGGAAGGGTGGAGAAAAACCCCACAGGAGAGAGAGGCATGAATGGGGCAAAAAGAAGCATCTTCCGTGGAAGAAGTGCGAGGGGAGTAAAAGGTCCTGGAAGGGGTGGACTACCCCTGAGTCAAAATCCACGCTGCTCATGGGCAGGTGGCTGCAAACTTTTATAGCCCTTTCACGCCAAGTAGACAGTGCCGTGCAGCCTGCCCCAAATGAAGACCAGGCACACAGGAAACGGTCAGTGCCCCAGACAACGCGGAACTCATCAGGCTCCACTAAGAACACACTAGTGATCTGGGGCAGAGGCGGACCTTTCCCACACTCACACAAGTAAATGGAAACTGGATTCTGAGATATGTGTTTATATGGGAAATTTTTTTGAATCTTTATTGGTATTTCATATACATACATGATTACACTTGACATCGAGAACTTGTGCCAGTATATGACATGACTTAATTCCCATTTTTCTCCCATTCCCCTACCCACCCTACAACCCCCTGCCCTCATATGCACAAACTTTGTTTCCTCTTTTAAACATCGAATATTTTTCTTTCCCCTCATTACTTGCCCCTAAACCCCATTTCCCTTTGAATATTTACTATTTCACAATATCTAACATGCATTCTAGAACTCATTTACATATTCAGTTTCTCTTACAAAAGATAGGATATTTATGCATCTGTGACCTATTTATTTCATTTATGAGTATGCCCTTAAGGTATGTCCACTTGAGTATAAATGACTCAAAATTATCATTTTTATGGCAGAGTAATACTCCATTTTATTAAAAAAACCACATCTTTATCCACTCTAGAGTTGATGGGCATGTGGGTTCTTTCCAAGATTTAGCTATAACAAACTGAGCTGCTATAAACATGGGTGCACATATGTCGCTGTGATATGAACCTTGTAATTCTTTCTTGTATATCCCTAGCAGGAGGATAGCAGGGTCAAATGGGACCTCTGATCCTAGTTTTCTGAGGAATCTCCACACAGATCTCCATAGTTGTAGCAGTCTACATTCCCACCATCAGTGGAGCAGGGTTCCTTTTTCTCCACAGCCTCACCAGCATTTGTTGCTGGCTGATTTTGAAATAGCAGCTATTCTTTGTGGAGTGACAGATATGTGCTTAAACGAGGCATGAAAGACCAGCACCTGTGTGGGATGCCACTAGATGCTGAGAATGTTAATAAAGCAGGGGTCATGGCTTCTCGGCATGGTCAGGACATTGTTTTCCAACTTTGCAGACAGGGCACCTCTGTGTCCCCGTTGTCCTTAGCCCAAAAATCATCTCACCTCTCTAGATTTCTCTTACCACTGTTGTGATAATATCTCATAATTTTTCTCTTCAGCAGCTTCAAGGGCATTATTTTTAACATACCACTTAGGATAGAGGCTTCAACTTGTTGACTTTTGAATTTGTTTGTATTTTGTGTGATTTTCACCAGTACTACCCTTATGTTGCCTGGTCAGTCAGTGCTCCTTACTGATCATACTTGTTATCTGATTTTCATTGGCAACTTCTACATATAGGACTATTGTGGTAATAGAAATAGAACCAGGCTATTAATATGAATTCCTGGTTTCTTAAGGTCAGGCTTATGACCAAGTAAATGCTGATGTCTAAAGAACCTATAAAGGTTCTTACACCTCCATAAATGTCTGCTTTCTGCTTCAAAAATAATGAAGACATAGCAGAAAAGCCAACTCAGTACTTGTGCCCTGTTAATCATAATTGTCAACTTGCCTGGGTTAAGACTTCTGTAGGGAATGACTGGATCATGAGGAGTAATGCATTCATCAGTGGGTTAACCGACTGAATATGGAGATAGGAAGTGAGCCTAATGGGAGAATGTGGGTCACTGAGCGTGTGCTTTTGGGGGTTACATCTCCCTGGGGTGCTTTGCTCCCCCACACCCTTCCCCTCTGTTATTTCTTCCTTGGTCCCAGCTGATCATGGACTAAAGTCTCTGAAGCCATGAGCCAAATTAAACCTTATCTCCCTTAAGTTGCAGACATGAGGGCTGTTTGTTCGTTTGTCTGTTTAGTGGTACCAGGGATCAAGCTCAGGACCATGCGCTTGCCAGGCAAGCACAATGCCACTCAGCTACATCCCAGGCCCACAAGATGTTGGGTATTTTGTAGCAACAACAGGAAACTGGACTATTACAATGGTCAGGATTATTTGCAGCCATTTCTAATGTATCTGGATATAGCATCAATCTTATATCGATGGAGTGGTTGCTATGGTTAAGAGCACTGGGAAGGCTAATAAATAAGGCTTCATGGAGCATCACTTTTAAAAAAATAACAAAGAGAGTGTAAGGAATGTGGAGGAGAGCGGAGGCACGTTCTGAACTCTGGTATGGGGATCAAGCCAGTCAGGAGAAGTTAGTTTGATGTCTAACATCATAGACAGACATAGTTTGATGTTTGATATCTAACAGTGATTTAGATATGTAATAAAACGAAAGGAAGGAAGAGGGTCATAGATGGTTAAGGACCTCAGAGCCTGAGGTTTTATTATATCTGGAAATGATTCTTCTGGGATCTGAAAAAAGAAAGCATGCGTGGTGACTTAGGGGAGAGAGAAACGGTTTATAAGTTTGAGGAGCTAAGCTAAAATGAGATCGAAAGTTCGGGAAGTGTGCTAATTAGATGTCCATCATGCTGATAAGTACCCGAGATAAGTCCACTTACGGGAGGACAGGTTTACTTTAGTTCACGCTTGCAAAGGTTCCCGTCCGTGGTCCGCTGACTCCGCAGCTTTCGGGCTGGATCTCACGCAGGGAGAACGCGGCAGCAGGGGCCGCTCGCCTCACGGCGGCAGGGAAGAAAGGCGAGAAAGAGAGAGAGGGAGACCAAGGCTCAGTAGGCCCTGCACAGCATGGCTCTCTGCCTCATTTCCTTCCACAAGACTCCGCTTCCTCACCACTTCCCGGAAGCTGAAAAGCAGCCTGGAGCACAGGCTTTCAGGCTCATTCCAGGTCGGGGCTCTAGCAAGGAAGGGAGAATTCGCTTCACATTAGAACGGGCTGTTCAGGTCGCGAGTCTTCTAAAACCATCCAAAACATGTAAAAACTATTGCTTTTTTCACTTAGGAGATTATAAATCTTTCTACTGTGGCCCCCAAACTTGTAGCAGATGAGAAAATCAGACATGAAAACCCAGAGACAAAGGCAGAGCCAGGGTTAAGGACAAGCCTAGAAACTTGGTCCATCTGTTCAATTAAAAGGATGCAAAAATGGATCAGCTAAGACTAGCAAATCTCAGATTTCCTTCCTTCTGGTCAAACTCTTAGTTACCTTAAATCCGGTGCCCATGATGGGAGGAATAATAAAAAACAGACAACTGACATACAAACTGACGTGCTGTACCAGTAGAAAGCACTAATTATATAAAAGTTATTACTAGGAAATCTCCAAAAAAATTTTTCTGAGAGCAGGAGAACAACAATAATAAGCTAACAACAGGCAAAAATAGTAAGCTATCAACAAGGAAAAATGCATTCTAAAGGGGTAATTTTAGTAGCATTTTCACGGGACTAATTTACCCTCATTCCTTTAAAACATCTGTCATTGGGCCGGGAATTTAGCTCAGTGGTTCTGGCATCTGCCTGGCAAACACAAGGTCCTGAATTCAATCCCTGGTAACCATATACCACAATATCAGGCTTGGTGGCATGGTGACTTAAGCCTGTAGTCAGCACTCGGGAGGCAGACACAGGAGGATTGCTATGAGTTGGAGGCTTGCCTGGGCTACATAGTGAGTTCAGGGGCAGCCTGAACTACAAAGCAAGACCTAGTCTCAAAAAAACTAACTAACTAACTAACTAACTAACTAACTAACTGACTGACTGACTGACTGACTGACTGACTGACTGACTAAAACATCCATCATTATTTCAGACAGTGAGGAACACATATTTCAGATGGTGCTATTAGGCATTGCTTTCAATTCATCTTTGTCAGCTTGTTGGTCCAATTCTTCTTGAATCCTCTGTGTGTGTGTGTGTGTGTACATTTTTGCATGTGTAACATATTTATATCACAGTCTGTTAAGTTTCCTGTGATTGTTAACAGTAAATTGCCACAAACTGGTAAATTAAACAACAGAAGTTTACTCAAATATTGTTGTGGAGGCCAAAAATATGAACTCTGATATCAATGGGCCTAAACCAAAGTGTCAAATGGGGGTGCCCTCCCTGCAGAATTTCTAGGGAAAGCCCGTCCCTTGCTTTGTCTTGCTTCTGCCAGCATTCCCTGGCTATGGCCCCATGGTCTTTGGTTTGTGAAAATCTCCATCTGCCTCTGTCTTACAAAGAGACTTGGCTGGGTATGTAGCTTAGGACAGTTTTCTCACACAAGCTCATTGATTAATCCCACCCACAAAGCCCCTTGTTCTCAATGGCATGTGCACACGTGCACGGGTATGTGTAGAGTGAGTATTTTTTCCCTCAGGTCCTGTCCAGTTGACTGAGTCCCCTTAAGGAGGCTCTTGTCCTAGAGGCAGAGAACAGCCCCAGCTGCTGCACTGCCTAGTGAGTGGCCTCAGTCCAGCTCTCTAGCTTGTGGATCTTCCCCTTGTGCCTCTTGCCCTGAGTTGCTATCACCTGTTTGAAGACCCTGAAGTTGTAGTTCTCCCTACTTGCCTTCCAATCAGCCACTGAACTGAAAACTGTCAGCTCTGCAAATTTCAAAGTCCACCGTGGCAGAAAGCCCAACCCCAACACTTTTTGATGTTATCACCACATTTCTCTGGGTGCTGGGCTCCTGAACTTTGAGGTTCCCTTGTGCCAGAACATCTGTGGAGGCAGAATTTTAGGACCCTCCTCCCACGAGCTGAGCCTCCTCTTGTGGTAAACAATCCTTTTTATCAAGCAGAACTTTCACTAACCTCTCTCACGAAATAGCCATTCATCTGCCAGAAGCTGTGAGCTGTGATACAGTTGCGACAATCGTCAGCTAGGAACTCTGCAGATTGACCTTGAATTATCATGAAGAAGGACTCACATACAATTAGAGACAGTTATGGGTTGAGTTTCATCATAAACATACGTGACCTCAACGATTAAGAACAAGGCTGACATACGCATAATATGACTTTTTGTTGTGAGCCGAGACACACCCATCTTCTACAGCTCCAAAGAGAGCAAATCTGACCAAGTCAGAGTCTGTAAGATTGAACCCCCAGGAGAAGAAAGAGGTGGTTCACAGGGTGCAGCGGGACAGGGGAAATGACTTCTACTGTTCCACAGTGTGGTAGGATAATTACGGCTGACAATGATTATGTATTTCAAAATAGTTATGGAAATGATTTACGTGTATTGTTGTGCAGGGTTGCAATTCTTATTTCCTTTTATGTAATACTCTCTCCCATAGGTTTAATGTAGTGTACTATACATGGTAGATATCTAATAAGAATCTGTAGAAATCTTTTTTTTTTTTTTTCTGTGCCTGAGATCAAACTCAAGACCTTACACTTGCCAGGCAGGTGTAAAGCCACTGAGCTAGATCCCCAGGCCAGAAATCAAATGATTCCAAACTATTCCTATTATATGAGGTTGTCAAATAAAAATTATGAGCTCTTGTTTTCTAAACTAAGCCCTTGGTAGGCTCCAACAGACCAGACAAAAATCAACTGGAGTCACTTACACTGAAGTTTCTAGGCAGAGAGTTGAAACTGAAGCATTGATCTGAGTTCTGGAAAAATCAAGATTAGAGACAGGCCATTTTCGGTCAATCTAGTAACGAAGTTCCTCCTGCTTTAACGCTGCCCTAGAAGTAGCCCAATGTAAGCCAGTAGGTCACTTTCTTCTGTTCCATCTCCACCTTATGAGGAAAACACCCGAGTGGTGAATCTGCTTCATTCTTTTGTTTCTGCTTTCTTCAACCTTTCCGTCTATAAAATGAACCCTTACTCTACTTTATGGAATCAAATATTGCCTGATTCTGCTATTGAAAATAAAGCCAATTAAATCTTTAAGCCAAACTGTAGCTTTGCTCTTTGGCAGAGATTTTGAAATTCCAATGAGAAGTCCAGTATATGCCAAAAGGCTGGAGAAAATACCAGTTTAACATCGGGTATGAACAACCTCCTCCCTCCTACTACTTACAGGCCCCCCGGGAATCCAGGTTCAAGCTTAGTCAGGCAGGTAGCGCTTTGGTGTCTAGGCAGTCCTGAGCTGTCAGCTCTGCCAGGCCCACCGGGAGCGGAGCGGACCTCCCCTTGGGGCTAGAGAGGCTCGTGTCTTCGTGAGCATCCCATACGTGCATGGACTCTTCTAAAGCAGCCTTCTACTTAGATTCACTTCTGTCTTTTAGTTTGGCACAGCTCAAGACTAAAGGTTTCACATGAACACATGAACGTCCCGATGTTTTGCAGTCTCAGTCTCCTTTCAGTGTGAGTGGCAATGCAAGATTGTAATCCATAGGTTCCATGTTACATAGCACATAAATAAAAAATAAATTATACAGTGCTCTGAAAGCCCTCTCAGTTACCGTTTTCAACAGGAATCTTTTCTTTAACCCCCCCCTTTAAATGTCCCCTTTTAATGAGGTAAGACATGCAATGACTGCAAAATACTTGAATCTAAAATAACACATTCCCTAATTTGTTCAAAATCAAGTTAAATCTGGTTTTGAGTCCCCTCCCTTCAGTATAATAAGAAATTCCATTTCAGTCAAATTGAAAGGAATTCCTTTGCTTGTCCATGACTCCAATCGGACTCTTGAAAGCAGAGGGGTATTTCCACAATCCCAGAGCCCTTCCAGTTCAAATTTTGTGTGTGGCCAGCTACAGCCTCACTGGTAAAGACATATTAGCCATTCAACCTTGGCTCTGACTTCCTGCCTGCAATTCAGTCTTCCCTGTGTCCTTGCTGATGCTCCTACATTAGCATCAGTATTTCTACTATTAAGACTGTGGGGCTTTCCCCTTTTAGAAAGCCAGCTCCTTCCCCATCTGTTGAGAGGTGCAGTAGGGACCACTAATGTTTTCCAGGTTCTTTTCTAATCTTGGGAAAGATTACCATTTATTTTAGGGTAGAAATAAGAGGAATGTTTAGCTCTCTAATGTACTTTGAGTTTAGTTTAGTGCATGGTGAAAGAGATGAATCTGGATTTATTTAGTCTTTGGCAAGTTGAAACTCGGTTTTCCCACCACCATTTGTTAAAGAGGCTATGTATAAAAGCTTTGTGTTATGTTCCAAGAAACACACTTTATACAAGTTAATTTTTGTCATTTAAAAATATTAGGCAGGGGAAGGGATTAATTAAAAAAAGAATTAAGGACTGTCAGGTACATGAGCCAACTCCCCACCATGAATGCAGTTATTATGTACTACAAACACTAACCAATAAAAATAATTTTTTAAATATTAAAGTATAGGGGCCGGAGATTTAGCTCAGTGGTTCCAGCGCCTGCCTTGCAAGTGCAAGGTCTTGAGTTCGATCCCGGTAACCACATATAATGTTGGGCATGGAGACTCACGCCCACCAGCAATCAACACCGCATACCACAATGCTGGACGTGGTGGCTCACGCCTGTAATCTCAGCACTCGGGAGGCAGAGACAGGAGGATTGCTGAGTTCGAGGCTTGCCTGGGCTACATAATGAGCTCAGGGCCAGCCTGAACTACAAGGTGAGACCCTGTCTCTCAAAAAAAAAAAAAAATTAAACTATAAAAACATTAAAATGACATCAAAATTTTTTCTTGCTCATTCAGTGTTTGCAGGAAACGACAGAATATGTAGTCATTTATTGTAACTACTAACAAAGAAGGTAAACCAATAAGAGAAAAGGAAGAGCAAGCTTCTTAAAGAGAAAGAAAAAGTCAAGGCTATTTAGCCACTCCCATCTGGGAGGACCTTCACTGCCGCTCGGAGAACCGGGAGCTGCTCTGCGACGCCTCCTCTTGCACCTGGGACTAGAGGGAGCAGAGAAAACGGACTTTAGGCCCCAGGTGCCTCCCGTCCGTGCCTTTCCCAGCTTGGTTTTGTCTGGCACCCTGAGCGCTTTCTCTTCACAACTCCAAGAGAAGTGTCGAGGGCCAGGGTGGCAGTTGGGTCCGGTGGCCCTTCCCAGGCCCGGCCCAGCCTGCCTCCCACGGCCCGTGCTGGAGGCCGAGGTCCTCGGTGCGCACACGGAGTCCACGGGCGGAGAACATCTCCCCGCAAGAGGCTGCTTCGCTCCGACGGTTCTGGGGCCCGGCGCCTGCTTGGGCCAAGGTTGCCCAATCAGGGGATCCACACGAGGGCGGCAGGGAGTAGGACACAGCCGGCGGGCTCGGCCTCCCGCTTCCCAGCTTCGCGAGAGTCACACAGGCCTCTGGCTGACTCCGTGGCCTCCGGAGACTGGCGACTGCCTCTGAGTGTGGGACAAAGACCCGGTTCTCCGCGCCGCCCGCAGGGCCCTCCTCCCGCGCTCTTCCCCGCGCTTCCGTGCAAACCGCGCCCCCTGCCCCAGCGCTCCAGAGGAACTCAGGACTCCCGCACCCTTCTCAGACGGGCTCCTTGCGCGCTCGCTCAGCCTCCTTCCTGCGTGGCAGCTGCGTAGGGCACGGGCGTCGGGACTTCTGATCATTTCATTCCTGCCTCCCTGGCGGCCGCGGAGAGCCAGAGATTCCCCAAAGCACAATCCGTCCTTGAGGAAACCAAAGCGCAGATACCCAGCTGGCTAAAAGCTGGGTTCCTATGGAGGGGCAGAGCCTCCCATCCTGCCCTTCCCCGGGCGCTGAGTCATTTCGCAGGGGCAGGGATGAGGCCGCCCCAGGACTGTGTCCCACGCTAGGACTGGGCTGTTCAGAGGTCCCGGGGCTTGGTAGGTGGAGGAGGAAGTGGCTAAGTAAGTACGGGAACGTCCCTCGGCCAAAACAGTGGGACAGACGATCCACGCGCCAAACGCTTTGGCCCCTGGGAGCTTCAAGGGAAGCTAAATGTGCAAGGCGAAGGTGCTCCCGGACAGCACGACTTTCCCCGCAGGAGGGTCCGGCAAGGTCAGGCCCTGTGTCCTCAGGGCGCCAGCTCGGGGGTTTGTCCTCCTTCATCGCAGAGCTGTGCATTAGATGTTCAGAAGAGCCCAGAGGCGGACCCATGGCAGCAAGCGCGGACTGCCCTCGCTAGGCCCCGCCCCGTCCCCCGAACGGCACGACCGCCGCACAGCCACGTCCACGGCGCAGGACGCTTCGCGTACAGAACTCTGTTGCAGACCGGGGCTGACTCGACTGAAATAGCAAGACAGATTTGGAGACAACTTGAACCCAGAAAAGAGGAATCAAACTGCACGGTGCCCTGAGTCTGGAGGGAGGGTCGCTGTGAGTGGTCGTAAGGAGGTCACGGTTACCTCAGTGGCTGGAACGGGCTCAAGAGCCACACAGGGAGGCCGTGCCGAGGATGGCAGGTGACAGCAGCCGGGCGGAGTGATGAAGTCCACCGCCTCTGACGGACGGCCTGGCTCTCCTGCAGCTAGAAACTGAGTGTGGGACTCTCCATAAGACTCCTCGCTGTCCTGGTCTCCACAGTCCCTCTGGCCCTCCTTGCTGAATGTCGGGAATCTGCTTTGTCCACACGAGAAGCTGCGAGGAGAGGAAACTCTGCAGAGGGCTGGAAAGCTCCGCCTCAGATGTTTCCCACCTAAGGCTCCAGATTAGTGACCCTGTTTAACCACTTTCCAAAAAAGCTTTTCCCCGGCCCTTCCCAGCAGGCAGCCAGCTCTTCTCACCGAGACGCTGTGATTAAATCAATCGCCCTGCCCTGCCCTGCCCTGCCCTGTGGCAACCTGAGAGTCCTGAGAGTGAAAGGAACAGCTACCATAAATCTGTAGGCCACAGGGGGCAGGATTTACTGTCCCTCACTCGGCACAGCTCTTTTGCCACCCAGGAACAGCAGTCAGTCGCCTGACGTCCCCAGTCGCAGCCCGGACTGCAGGGGCCGCTCTGTGTTCCCTAAGGCAGGAGGATGCCAAGGAATCTGACGGGCACTGCCCTGGGAGGGGAGAGGACACTGAGCAAGCCCAGTTCCAGTCCCTCTTCCCTGGTTCTTCCCTAAAAGCCTGCGGTGGAGAGGAGGGCGGGGCGTGGGTGAGCGGGCAGTCCCGGTGTTGCCCAGGCAGCCAGACTGAGGGCAGGAAAGGACATGGGAGACTTGCTGTCCTGTGTGGGCCTCTTCCCTGAGTTCGCTTTCCGAGTTGAGCTCTTACCCAATTTCAACTTTGACAAAGACAAGAGTAACGCTCACTAACGTGTCATGAAGCGCCCGCTTCAAGGAGGGGCATGTGAGGGCTTCCAGCCCATCATCCTCGGCTACAGGGGTGGAGGCCCAGGGACATCAGTCACCATCTTCCGCACTCCCAGTGCCTCCCCAGGTCTCCTCGGTGTCACCGCAGAGCCAGGCCTAAATAGTCAAGCGCAGCGCTTGCAAAATACTTAGGGCAACAGCTTTATGGTGTTCGCGCGTTTACACAGAACAGGTCCACGCATACACTATCCTACGTACTGGCGTCCTGCTGCTGGTTACTCCGGTTACACATTGGCTTTCTCATCAGTATCACCAGCGGTAGCTCAAGGTCAAGCTGATTTCACTGTTCCAAAGTACGAGAGGGAATAAAGGGAAAAGCGAAGGCATCCGGTCTCCCACAGAGGCGAGGACAGATGGGAGGGGCCGTGGCGCGGACCGCTGAGCCGAGGCGCGATGTGTCCCTCGAGGCACCTAGCCGGGCTTCCTGCTTCTGCCTTCCACTGCACACCGGGCGTCACTGGCGGAAGCGCTGACAGTGGGAG
The DNA here is from genome assembly GCA_004025085.1 of Thryonomys swinderianus. Lineage (NCBI taxonomy): Eukaryota > Metazoa > Chordata > Mammalia > Rodentia > Thryonomyidae > Thryonomys > Thryonomys swinderianus. The sequence continues at coordinate 72,241 of PVIC010001851.1, read as the reverse complement.
GCCGAAGCTGACGATCTGCGAAGTCAGGGCGGCTGCCACCCGTCCCGAGCCACCGCACCCGTGTGTGGACGCAGGTGCGGCCGCCGCGCCCAGCCGAGAGCAGCTCTCTCCGTGTGAGAGACGGCTGGGCAGGGCCCTCCTTCCTGCTGGCCAAGCGCCGCGCGTGTTCGGTCCTCCAGGCGGACTCTGCCTTCCTGCAGCCGCCCTCACAGGTCTAGGGCGCTAGCGGCTGGCGGTGCCCGGCTGAGCCGTCTGGAGAAGTCGGACCTTGGGCCGCCGGTGCTTCCTCGGGGTCTGTTGGATGTCCCGGCCGGGCTCGCACCACCTCTCCCCTTGCTGCCCCGCAACCCGATGCCCGCTCCCGGCCCTCAGCAGGCTCCTGTGCTGCCCGCAGCTGCCCTGGGCACACTGCTCCAGCCTGGGGCGGGCTGGCTTTCCCGAGCACGAGCAGCCCGGAGACGTGTTCTGCCTGCCGGGGGCCTCAGGGCACAGCAGCTTTCTTTTTATTAATCATGGTAATAAGCAATATTTTGAAAATATGTACCGTGTGGCAGTGCACAGCTGCAATCCTACTACTCTGGAGGCTGAGGCGGGAGAGTACCAGTGAATTTCAACCCAGCTTGAACTACATAACAAGACAATGAACCAGTCTCAAAAAAAAAAAAGTTAAGAATAGTTGGAGGAAAAAAAGAAAACTTTTGATTGAAATGAACCTATAAAATCCAGAGTTGTCAGTAAATTAACCGTGTTATTTTTTTTTAATGAAAAGTAGCACTTCAAACAACCCCATCATTTTGCTGCAACACAGAGAAGCACTGATGGTATTTGGAAAAGAAGGTGTGGGTTTAAATCTAGCCTCTGCCAGTTACCCGCTATCTGACTTTGTCTTTCTGAAATTAAGTTTCTTCATCTCTAAAATGAGAAAGAATCACTGTCACAAAGAGTAAAGTAGTACATTGAAAAGCATTTTGCAACAAGAAAGGCTGTTCTTTCCTGGAGGGGATGCTTCAAAGACTACCAAGGTTTTCGTTTTCTTTCTTCCTTAATTTTTTAAATTGATGCTCTTGGTGTTATGCATTATGGTCACCTTCGCCTGCACCGCCTGAGACACGTGTGGGTGGAAGGGCAGCAGCGGCTTCTGTTCCTCTCTCGCGGGCTTCACTCCACAGAGGGGTTGGGGCAGACGTGCCAACTCACCTGCTTTCCTCAGGAGTGGGAATAGGACTGTTCCTGCTCTGGGTGCCAGCCCCGTGGCCCTGGGCGCCATGCTGGGCATCTCCTTTTGTTGAATCTGGCAGACCTACAGAGCCTTCCAAGAAACCACAAGACGAAGAACCCATCTGACAGCCATCTTAGTTTCTCCCCAAAGCCTTTCATCAGATCAGCATTTTAAACACCACTACATTTTGGAATCTTATCTCCAACACCTACCAGCAGAGGGAAAAATTTATCTTATGCAACTTCTTTTTTTTAAATCAGTAAATTCAGCATAACTCACACATCAAATCAATTTTTAGAACTTAAAAATTGGGCCAGAGTAGTATGTAGTTTCCTATTTATGAAGTATTTTCACATACATAACGACTATCTTTTAATCATTTCTGGAAGACTGGGAACTAATTACTGTATTTTAGAGATTTGGAAATGAGAACAATTATGACTGAGAGTAGACAGGAAGCAGGAAGAAACGCTACTGTTTTGGGCCAAACCTCTGCTAAAGTCCCTTGCCCTCAGGGGCTGAGTCAATGAGAGGTTCCCAGAAAACACTTCCAGGCAAAACTGGACAGGGAGAAAACCTGCATGCTGGGAAAGGCGGCCAGCACTTCTTTCTACCTCACTTAGCTTCGTGAAGGCCTGCGGCAACTCGGCTCCTCCAGGTTTCCGGGACACCAGCTCGCCTCACTTCCTGCAGAGAAGCGCCCGGTGCGAGGACGCTGACGTCACAGGGTCCCCTCTGAGCTGGGCCACACCTCCCAGCCGCTGCTCCTGGGAGAAGTCACCTAATCACAGCCTGGGTTTCTGCAACATGCAAATAACATTTCTTTTATTAGTTAGTGGGGAAAAATGACCTTAAAACCTAGGATGGGGTTCTCCTGTACAGTGCCGGAGGAGTAGAAGATGGAGTGGAAGAAATCTGCAATGCACTGCGCCTAGGATTTGAACTTGCTAAATTTGTTGCCTCAGGCTCCATAGAGTCCACCTGTGTGTTTTGTTCGGTTGGCAGAGGGAAGGCCGGGCCACAAGATCGGGTCCAAAAGAGCTTTGCTGGGGCAAGTAGAACAAGACCAGGAATGCCTTGAATAGGATTTAAAAGTCGTGTTGCATTTAAATGTTTCTCTTTCATTTTTTTTTTTAAGAGTGAGGCTTTGTTCCAGCATCTTCCTGTCAATATGAGGGTGGAGTGGTCTCTCCAAACCCCCAGACCCCAGCATAAGCAAAGTCTTGGGACACTGAACCCAGGGAATGGCTGTCTGCCAAAGGGGGAGACAGTGAGGCCAGGCATGTCCAGCAAGTTGCTCTTCCTGTTGGCCTTCCTGTAAGTCTTTGATTCATTGTACTAGTGACCCCTGCTGCAGTCACTAGAAATACAGCCTAGGGTGTGGTGAGAATCTGTTTTGTTGGGGAAATATTTTTCATGAATCTTTTCTCAAAATGAATTTGAGGGGGATAAGAAAGATTGTGGCTTAGCTAGGAATAAGGATGGAGGGAGGGAAAAATCAAATAAATACACAAGGCATATCATTTTCCCATGTAGTGATGTCTGAACCTTACATTCCAACCAAGATTTGTTTGAACTGTGTGGGAGTTCTTCCTGTGGATGAATTTATGGTTCAACAGTTCAGAATTTAAATACTTCCTTTTGGAGGAGACCATACAGGCTGATCGCACATCCATCGTGCTGATAGATTATGATCTTTCAGAAATATAAAAGGTGATTTGAGTCTGCCCCAGTCTATTGAGCAATAGCTGCTGGACATTCCAAAATAGTCACAGAAATGTCTGTTTACAAGGAGTATGGCCTATGTTATCAGGGACGACTTATCTTTTGGGGTCTTAGAAAAGTGTGCATGTAGGGCCCCCAATACCACATGTATTATGGTTGCAGAAAGCCCCTGGCAAAGTCCCTGTCGATAGAAATTATATGGTACAGCAAGTGAGTAAAGCTGACTTTCCTCATTTCTCCTTGCTTCGATGGAATCAGGCCCCTTATTACCCTGGCCGAAGAGAGGAAGTGGGGCTTTGATCTCTAAATAAAAAGACACAAGGTCTACCCTTTCTTGACCCCATATTTATGAGCAGGCCAGCACAAAACACCTGAGAAAGCTACAGAAAGGAGAAAATGCCACAGCTAGAATGTCTTTGAAGGGGGAGAATCAAATGATAGAAGGAATATTTTCATGAATTGCCTCAGATGAATGGAATTTGGGGTAAGATTTTTAAAAGGGAATGCTCACGTTAACCTGCCTTCTAGGGAGAACATATGCATATTCGGAGTCCGAGCAGAATCATCACACTAGAGATGTGGTCAGTGCTCACTGCTGTCAGTAGTCTCCTGCTCTGCCTTCCCCTTGCATGCACTAGCTCAACTTCCATCCACTTACAACAGAAGTACGCTGGCCACATCATGGCTGAGGCCAGTGAGTCTTGGTTGGCCATGGCTGCCTTCACTGGGGGAGGCTCCTGAGCCTCGCAGATTAGAAGCAAGAGAAGAAAGACCCCAATCCAATGGAGGAGGGGTTCCTGCAGTGCAGACTGAGTCTCCCCCATGTCTACTGCCACCTCCCTAAAGCAGCCCTCGCAGGCCTCCGAGTTGCCTAAGGGTGGACTGGTAGAGTTCTTACTGGAATCGCTGTGCAGCCTCCATGGCATATACAGAAGACTCCTTTCTGACCGTGTGAGGGAGCTGGGAGGATATGTCCTTAGGTGCCCTTATGGCTTTTTGTTCTCCTTCTCCCTCTGGGGAAGAATCCTAGCATTCTCCTTCCTTGCAGAGCACAGGGTAGAATAGGAAAGGGCATGCCAAGGAACAGGTTCTCTGTTTGCCAGTAGTAACATTCATGCAATCCTCGTGTCCATTGGCCTTGGTGAAAACTTGTGCAACTCATTCTACTATGCTTCAATGACTTCTTCCCTAACTGGTTTTTCAGACTCCCTCGCCAAGTGCCCTGTGCTGACCTGGGACCCCCGTAGGCCTCCTGCCCAGGAGGATTGAGGCTGCGAATATAGGGTTTGTTTTCAGGGCTCAGCATGGAGCACACAGGACAACTGGTGTTTACTTAACTAGGCCTGGAAAGTATTTTAAAGCCAAATTTAAATAATTTGAGGAAAAAATCACTTACAAATGCTCCTTTTTTTTTGAGACAGGGTCTCACTTTGTAGTTCAGGCTGGCCCTGAGCTCACTATGTAACCCAGGCAAGCATCGAGCTCAGCAATCCTCCTGCCTCTGCCTCACGAGTGCTGGGATTACAGGCATGAGCAACCACACCTAGTTTTTTTTGAGACGGAGTCTTTCCTTGTAGTTCAGGCTGGCCCTGACTCACTACGTAGGCAAGCCTCAAACTCATAGCAGTCTTCCTGTCTCTGCCTCCCTAGTGCAGGAATTACATGCATGAGCCACCACACCTAGCACTGTGGTATGTGGTATCAGGGATGGAACTCAGGACCTTGTGCTTGCCAGACACAGGAACCACTGAGCTAAATGCCTGGCCCAGAATGATTCATTTTTAAACCTTCAAGTGGGAGAAGCTGTCTTTGAGCTCACTATGCAGTGCAAGCAGGCCTCAAACTCACTATGATCCTCCTGCCTCAGCCTCCTGAGTGCTGGGATTATAGGCCTGCAGCAGCACACCTGGCAGAACAGCTATATTTTAACCATGGTGCTTGAGGTTGCTTTCATTGAGCTGAATTGAGGTAAAGTAATGAAGAGTACTGAGAAAAATAAATATTTTATGATAAACTCTCTGAACATACCAAAAACTTTAAATCACCATTAAAAATAGACACTTATGTTACTGTAGTTTTTCCACTCTTTATGGATGTTTTTCCAATCACTGAATAATTTTCACTTTAGAACTAGCCGTTCATTTTTAAAGTACTATATTGTTAGTTTAAAAAAGAAAAAAAATACCCTAAACTCTTTGTCTGGCATTAGGATTTTCGGTTTAAAAATTTCCAAAATTATTAAAATTAGTTTTGGTCAGTTTGGGGACAAATGTCTAACTTTCATGTTTACTGTCTCTCTTCCCCATCCATGGCTATGCTGACTTTGTAGGGCTACAAGCTTCATCTTCTCCTCTTGTGCAGAGCTGAGATCTAAAGCAATGACTGGCACAAAGCGAGAAGCAAATGGATTATCTTTTATTTTATCATCACCTCTGGCTACTTAAAACTTAAGATCATGTGGCTGTTTTCCTTCTCAGGAACATGTGAATTTCTCTTTATCCTAAGAGTTTCCTCTTCTATTAAGAATTAGCCATGAAAAAAAGAGAAAGAATTAACCATGAAATAATGGCTTTTCTCTTCACCTTTTTAATCGCTTAAAAGAAAAATCTGTCACCAAGACAATTCATAGAAAAAATACGAAACATGTTTCTCCTGACTTTGTTCTATCTTGGATTTCTGGGAGAGGAATTTAGGCTGTAAACTGCTTCACCGGAGATCAGGATTTAAAATAGCTCTTTCCCCTCAGCCCAGGATTCAAACAGGTTTTGAAATCAGACAAACCTGAACTCAGATCTTCCCCCTGCCATTTGCAGGCTCTACTCTTAGGAAAATCACCCCAAATATCTGCATCCTGGTTTCTCTACTTCAGGTTTAAACTGAGATCAGGTATGGAAGGAATCTCCTGCACTTCTGGGAAGTCTAAAGGTCCTTCAGTCTAAAGGCCTTCAGCTATGGAGCCTATTGTTATCTTAATATCCAGTCAGATGATAAAGTCAAGCTTTTTGACAAATCCCACATTCCTTGTCATCATCTCCAGGGTCTTAGGTGCTCCAGGCTGCAGAGAGAAGCGAGTGGCGCCCTCACAGCAGCTGCATCACGAGTTCTGTGTATTTGTGTTTGTTACGAAGTTTAGAAATAATGTGGAATTTTCATACACTGTGTGGTTGCGAGTGAAAAGGGTTGATGCAACCCACAGGGTAGGTCATTTAAGTCTTCCAGAACTTAAGAAATGTGGCACCTGATGGAAATATTCGGACTCACTGTCACCTGTATCTGTGACATCAGTTATTCACGTGGGGAGAATGTTGTACTGTGTCACAATTGTCCAACTATGTTGAACAATAACCTGTGACTTCTGGTACGGTAGCCCCAGCGTTCTCTGTCTTCTCTACATCCTGGGTCCTATATGAGGCACAGTGAGGGTCAGAAAATAATAAAATAGAAAAGAATTCTCTGCTTTTAAGGGATGTTAATCTAAACAAATGTAGACATGAAAAACCATTAAAGTATGAGGCCTGGGTAGGTAGGTAGCACGGTGGCATAAGCCACGAGTGGGAAGTAGGAAATCTGTGATTACACCTGCATTTTGCCACTTCACCACTGCGGAGTGAGTCACAGAATCCCTTTGTGAAAAAAATCTGGATGCCTTCTGTAGCCTCTTCTCTTCCTAAATTTGTTAATTCCGTACTGTAGGAAAAAAAAATACAAGACAAAGTAGTAAAATAATTACGACTAAATTTGATGACTGAAAATCTGTAAAATAGGAGCTATCATTACTCTATTAAATGACAGTGTCATATAAATTCTTTCATTAGCATCATGCTTTACTAAAAATTTTTGTATGTACTAATTTAAAGTAAAGTGTAGAGGGGATCAAAATTTTAGAATCCAAAGGGATTTTAATAAGGGTCATTTCCTTCTCTTATGTCAAGGTTAATTAAATAAGAACTCCTGGAAATAAGAGCTGGCTTGAGGGTACTTTGTGGAGGTGGAAAATAGGACTTCAGAAAGGGAGGAAGAGGCAGATGGAGAGAGAAAATCTCGTCTCTCAGTCACTTAAACATTAATGTCCTCAAGACCGTGCCCCTTTGTCACTCTATATACCTACATGGTAATCTCAACTGTGTTCACACTAACTACATAAAGTATATTAAAGGTTCACAGATCCTCAACCCAGAACTTGTACCTGATTTTTCACTACCTACTATGCATTTCTACTTGGATTTTTTAAGAGAATGTCAAAGAAAACCTCTAAATCATGATTGATTCCCCTCTGTTCTTCCTTTACTGGTTAATGTCTCAGCAAATAGCACCACCAGCTTTCCAGTTTGATGAGCCAAAAATCTTGGTAAGTTTCTTAGTTCATTTTAAAGACACATACTATAATCAGCCATATCTATCCAAGGATCCTATATTCATGGATTTAATCAACTGCAGATCAAATCTTTTAAAAATTGTTTTTTGTACTGAGCATATACAGGCTTTTTCTCTTTTTATAGTTACCAGATGCCCCTGTAATGCATTTTGATTTCTTATTCGATGCTACGATACGTGGTAAGAAGAAAGGCAGAGGCAGAGTAAAGGAGAGATACACAGGGAGCCAGGATGACCAAGGTTTCAGAGGGTTAAGGAAGCCAAGGCCCCTAACACCCATATCCCTCACTATTTATTAGTGACATCATACTGAGATTAAGGTAATGGGCTACAGGAAGAGATAATGTGGAATTGTTATGGGTATATTGTGATTAGAGGCAAGGCTTATAAAAGAAGAGACAAAGGATTCTTGAATTAGGAACAGAACAGAAGAAATACAGGTTGTGGTTAATAATTAAACTTGTTGGGCTGGAGATATAACTCAGTGGTTTCGGCACCTGCTTAGCGAGTACAAGGTCCTGAGTTTGATCCGGGTAACCACATAAAACAATACCGGGCATGGTGACTCCCGCCCACCAGCAACCGGTACCACATACCACAAATGCTGGGCGTGGTGGCTCAGATCTGTAATCTCAGCCCTCAGGAGGCAGAGGCAGGAGAATGGCTGAGTTCAAGCCTTGCCTGGGCTACATAATGAGCTCAGGGCCAGCCTGAACTACTAAGTGAGACCCTGTCTCAAAAAAAACAAAAACAAACAAAAAAAACTTGTCTTTTTACTAAAGAAGGTTTTAACTTTGGGAATGGAATTTGGGTAAGAGTCACTCTGACCTCTGCATGTAGACTTTGGCCAGACTCAGTTCTAAAACAAAGTAATTGTGGGGTTAGCTTTTTTGTAGCCTGTGGTGTTTATAGCATGTTTGGGGCATAATTAATAAGAAGGTCCCCCATACTTTAATATCTCTTAAATGATTTAAAATACCAATTGTTTGTACAGCATTTACATTGTATTAGGCATTGCAAGAAACCTAGAGATGAATCAAACTATGCAGGAGGATATGTATAGGATATGTGAAACTACTACCACATGTATCATTTGATATAGGGAACATAAGAGCCTGAGATAAATCCCTTGTGGACAGTAAGGCACAAAGGTCTCTAATAAATCCATTCAACAAATGTTTGGTCTCTTCTAGGTACTATTCAAGGCATTTGGGACACATCAGTAAATGAGATACATTAAAAATTCCACTGTCCTTTGGAATTCTTTAATTTCTCACAAATCTACTCAGCTTTCCTTAACTCACTATCATTAACCTACTTCCAAGGATTATCCAGTCTCAATTCCTCCAGAAAGCTAACAAGTATATTTTCATCCTCCAACTCCCTCTGCACAGTAGCCTGAATGCATGTATTAAAGTCCAGATCTGATTAAATCACTGTTCAGTTTAAATCCCTACCACGGCTTCTCATGCGCAAAGACAGCATCTCCTCTCCTCTCCACCAGACCTGTAAATTGACCCTCAGTTCAGCTTTGTCTCTCCATTTTTGTTCTCCACACCTTAGTAATACCTTCTCGTATTACACCAAACTTCCAACTGGCCTGGAGGACCTGCTCGCACTCTCTCTGTCTCTCTCTCTCTCTGTCTGTCTGTCTGTCTGTCTCTCTCTCTCTGTCCTTCTGTCTGTCTGTCTCTCACCCAGAGCTGTAATTGCTGTTCTCTGCCTGAAGCATGCTTTCCCACCTTCCCACTATCCCTCCTTTTTCTTGCCTGTTCGCTCCCTGTGTCACTCATCCTCACAGGGATACCTTCTTTCGAATCCCACCGACTGGCTAAGTGTGCTGTGTGGAGTTTTCCTGGCTTTCCCCAGCAGACCCGTCCTTGCCTTTGTCACAGATTACTGCGATTGCGTGTTTGCTCGTCTGTGCCCCAAACTGGATTGCACAAGTTGTATCACAGGTCACTCAGTTGCCTTATTCTCTTCTCTGTCTTGGGACATAGCATGGTGCAGGGCACAGCATGCTCCAAGAAAGAATGTATATATACACACACACAAGAATTAAGTGGGTATTTGGGGGCACAGCTACTTAAACACCACCCATGATGGACATGGAAATGATCTGGTAAGGTGGAGAATGTGATGTTTTGTTACGGCACCTTAGCAAGCTACTTCAGTGACCTTTAGGTTATTGTTTGAGGAGTCTTCTAACTTGTAATTGTCCAAGCTGAGTGTGGTATGGGGGTATCCCATGCATTCTTGTCATGAGCTATTCCTTCAAATAAATATTTGCAATGTTACCTCCAAGGACGTGTAGAAAAACACATTCTGAGACAGATGAAATGCATAGATAAGAGTGTATAGATTCTTTCTCAAGAATGGCTGTTAGAATTCATTATTATGTTCATGTTGTAACTTGGGTCCCAGTTCCTAGTATCTTTGCAAAGATTCTCAAGGATCCATATTCCTGATATCTCTCAGGCTCAAAAGTTGGCAATGATTTTTGACTCATCTTCTTTGTCTTTACACCTACATATGTAGCCAACGACAAATTCTTATTGATTCTTATTTCAACATACCTTTCTCATGCATGCATTCTATTGTTTTCCTTTGCAAAGTCTCCAGGAAGCCCAAAGTTCCCAAAAACTTAAAGATAAGTTATTATCAGGGCTTCCCACTAAGGCCTCCCTCCTCCTGTCTTCCCCTTCCAGTCTGTGACAATCAACTAGTCAGCATTCTCAAATCCTGCCTTTTAGAAACCCTGCTAAGGAGCTTTGGGTTGTCCTCACTGTCAGGAAGTTAAATGTATAAATTCCTGCCAAAGGAATAGACACGGGGGCCACTGGAATAGAGTAAAAGATCCAGAAACAACCCTGGATACACTAAACCACCTTATCTTTGACAAAGGAGCCAAACATCCCCAATGGAAGAAAGACAGCCTCTTTAACAAATGGTGCTGGAAAAACTGGGCTTTAACCTGCCAAAAACTAAAACTAGATCTATCTCTTTCACCATGTACTAAACTTAAATCACAATGGATTAGAGACTTAAACATTAAAACAAAAACAATAAAGAAAAACAGGTTAGGTAGAACTCTTGGAGACATTGGCTTGGGCAGAGACTTCATGAACAAAATCTCTATAGCATGAGAACTAGCAGAAAGAATCAACAAATGGGATCTCATGCTACTAAAAATCTTCTGCATAGCAAAAGAAACCACTGGCACCATTGAAAGACAACCAACAATATGGGAAAAGAATCTTTACTAGCTGTTTGTTAGACAAAGGGCTACTTACTATCTAGAATATATAAAGAACTTTAAAAAATCAGCCCCCCCCCCAGTTTAAAGACCCAATTCAAAAATAGGCATCTGAAATGAACAGACACTTCTCAGAGGCAGAAGTCAAAGCAGACAAGAAGCATGTGAAGAAATGTTCAACATCATCGGTCATTTGAGAGATGCAGATGAAAACAACATTGAGTTTTCATCTCACTCCACAAAGAATGGCTGCTATTGCAAAATTAACCTGCAATAAATGCTGGCGAGGCTGTGGGGAGAAAGGAACCCTTCTCCAGTGTTGGTGGGATTGTAGACTTGTGCAACCATTGTGGAGATCAGTGTGGAGATTCCTCAGAACACTGGGATTAGAGGTCCCTATTCCCCTGCTAGGAATAGGAGGACTACATTTTGTGTCTTCACAGTAGAGTGCTGTTATGTGTATCGATCATGCTAAGGTAGAGACACGTTTCTGTTTTTATTTCCTGAAGCCATATGATATTTGAGGTTTCTTGAGATTTAGGTATACCTTTAAAGATTATAACTCTAATTAAAATTTAGTTGCATTTGGGGCCGGAGATTTAGCTCAGTGGTTCTGGTGCCTGCCTTGCAAGCGCAAGATCCTGAGTTCGATCCTGGTAACCACATACAATGCTGGGCGTGGTGACTCACACCCACCAGCAATCAATACCACATACCACAGTGCTGGGTGTAATGGCTCACGCCTGTAATCCCAGCACTCGGGAGGCAGAGACAGGAGGATTGCTGAGTTCAAGGTTTGCCTGGGCTCCATAGTGAGCTCAGGGCCAGCCTGACCTACAAAGCAAGACCCTGTCTTTAAAAAAAAAAATTGTTTCATTTGGATAGAAACTTAAGTTCTCAGCATTCTAGTCCAAAATGTATACTCACTGTTCTATGAATTTTGTTTCATTCCAAGTATTTGTGTAGTTAAATATGTTACTTAAATCTCTCTTACACTGTGTCAGAAGGTTCAGACTTTAAATACATTTCAAATCCAAACACAGTTTTCATAGTTTACCTTAAACTCTTTCTCCCTTAAGACTTTCACGAGTGTTCAGTGTCTGAAATGTACTGGCCAACGATGATCAATAGAATGAGATTGGATTCTCAGAAAGGAGCACCTCTCTTAATGGAATCAATATTTACATACTGTAAAAACTCAATAAAAACAGGAAAGACCAGTCACTTATCAGAGAATCTATGTCAGAAGTGGAGTAAGAGTAGTCTTGGCAATGAGATTACTGTTGCCTGGTGGTCCTAACTTACAGCTTCACAGTAGGATCACCTAGAGCTTTTTTCAAACTTCACTTAAATCAGACTCTCTGGATGGGATGTGTGGGGATGGGACTCAGGCTTAGTATTTAGCTCTTCAGGTGATCTCAGACAGAGGCACTTTTGTAGTCCTACATGAATGGCTAAGTAGCACCAGTTTAGAAGCCTGTGTCCAGACGGAACCTTCACATGTTGTTATAACAGAAAGTACCTTGGTTGTCTGTGTTTTTGCCCTGGGATCCATTTTCAATCCAGACACTACTAACCTACTCAAGGGGAAGATTATCCACCCTCACTATCAAGAAAGGATGGTCAGGCCACTCAAGAGGCATTTAATAGCAAATTTTCTCTAAAGCATTTTACAGAAAGGAATCACATTCCTGATATTAATCCTAATACCTAATAATCCTGATTGAGACTTAGTGAACCACACAAATGCATATGTAGAACTCACTGATTTTCTGTAAATGGATAAGGGTACTTACGCTTAGTGCCTTCTCTGTCTCTAGACTATGTGAGCTCCTTCTGTTATTTTCATGTGTACCTTTTATTCATTACACTTAACGTTTCCAAGGATTTGTGTCATTATTTTTAATTTATTTTTTACTCTTATACTATGCAGTAAACTCAAGGATGCAAAGACTTTGTTTTGTTGTTGTTTGAGCCAGGGTCTCATTTTGTAGCTCAGGCTGGCCCTGAGTTCACTATGTAGCCCAGGCAAGCCTCGAACTCACAGCAATCCTTCTGCCTCTGCCTCCTGAGTGCTGGGATTACAGGCATGAGCCACCATGCCCAGCATTGTGGTGTGCGGTAGGAATTGCTGGTGGGCATGAGTCACCATGCCCAGTATTGTTGTATGTGGTTACTGGGGATTGAACCAGGGACCTTGGGCTTGTTGGGCAGGCACTGGAACTACCGAGTTAAATCACTGGCCCAAGCCTTTGTGTTTTTACTCACTGTATCCTCAACCATGCTTTTCTAGAGTAGGGATTCAAACATTATTGGTAAATGAAAGATATATGAAAAAGAAAAGTTGTGAACTGTTGCAAATTGCATGCCTCCTGGAAAAATGTTTTATATATATAACACATAAAAGTTATATCCATACAGGGTTGGAGATTTAGCTCAGTGGTTCCAGCACCTGCCTAGCAAGTGCAAGGTCCCTGGTTCAATCCCCAGAAACCACATACAACAACACCACAACAGTAGTCAGTACCACATACCATGATTCTGGGGATGGTGGCTCCTGCCTGTATTCCCAGCACTCAGGAGGCAGAGGCAGGAGGATTGCTGAGTTTGAGGGTTGCCTAGGCTACATAGTGAGCTCAGGGCCAGCCTGAACTACAAAGCAGGATCCTGTCTCAAAAAAAAAAAAAAAGTTATATCCACACATAAACATTTTGCTTCATGAAATTTCTAGGAACCAAGCACCAACAGAGAGAACCCCAAAACATTTGCAATGCCATTAGATATTTGAGTCTGTATCCTTTGAAACATTTTTCCAGATATATCTTTGCATTTGGAGACCTCAGATAAAGATACCAACAAGAATCTTTTTGCTGGTTCATCATTGTATTCCCTGTGCCTTCCATAATGCAGGACTTAGCGAGGTACTCAATTTATACTTATTTAATTAGTGTTAAGTGGAATTAACAAATAGAGGAACGAATGAAGTGGTGTCTTGTCGCGTCCGCCCCGACCAGCAAGGAAGACACGACCCCGTGAGAGTTCTTCCTCAAGCAGTTTATTCAGGAACCTTGAAACATCTTCTGACCGACCCCGGGGAGAAACGCCCACAGGCTTAAGTACTCCTAGCCAGCCAATCTCAGTGAGCCACGTGAGCAAAGCAGATAGGCTACTCTAATGTGGAAACAGGCCTCTGGAACAGGCACAGCCAAATAAGGACTTGTTTACCACGGAGAGCGCTCGCCAGCAGACTGGCGGAAGGCGGAAACCGGCGCCATCTTTAAGGCACGGCACATCGCAGCTCTCCACAGTGTCTGACCAAGGGTAATACAGGACATCAGAAAGAGAAGCCACACGTTTGAGATTAACCAAGAGGAAATATAGACTGCCATAGAATACATAAAATTTGCCATTAACCTACACAGCTACAAAATAATATAACACCTATAGATTATTTCTAAAACACTTTTTAAATAAATTCATCTTTTATACTTTTGGTAACATTAGAGATACAAGATATACACAAACTAAAATCTTTAAAAGTCAAGTTAGGAGTATAGGTTATAAAATTCTTAGTGTTCTTTGTTTACATCCTGAAGTCTAATTTAATTTAATGTTTAAACCCCAGGCTATGTTTCATGGTTACTACATCAAAAGAGAACAGATCCAACATGTCATAAAATAACAGAAGAACATGAAGCTGGTGACTCTGCCAGCAATTTGAAGTGTACAGTTTTGTTATTCAGTATCATGTTCTACCTCTTCGTATTTTTTATTCCTATGATAAATTGGTGGTTCTTGGTATAATGGTAAAGAAAACCTATGATCTAGTGAATGTCCCAATTTTACTCTAACGAATTGCATGTTTGTGAATGAATGTTTCTCTTCCATGGTGACAGTTTAAAGAGCAAAGGACCTTAAGGGTTAACTCATACATTCTACTGGTGCTTTGGTAAATCTTAAAGCCAAGATCTAAGCTCTTAAGATTTTCTTGAACATTTCTACAGCCCCAGTCACATGAAGACACAGCTCTTTTAGCTTGCCCAGTGAGGCCTTCTTACATTGGATTTTCTCATCTTCCTAACTTCTTTTTCTGTACTAGTCAGAGTTGTCCAGAGAAACAGAACCAACAGGTTATGCAAGTCAAAAAATCAGAGTTGGACCTGCACAATGGAGGCCCAAGGAAAGCCTGTAGTCTAAATGCCAAAGGCAGTCTGCTGACAAAATACTTTCTGGTTTATGGAGATCAGAGTTTATTGTTTTAAGACCTTTAACTGATTGAATGAGGCCCACTCTATTATGGAGGGCAATCCTATTTATTCTAGTTCATTAATTTAAATGTTAGCTTTATACAAAAAAATTCATCATTATCTCTAAAATGTGCATAGTGTATTTGGAGAGTAGCGACTTTGCTGGATGCCTTAAGAATGATTTTGTAACATTTTAAAAAGTCCTTACCCTTGAGTTTCGCTTCCAGAGGTGGTTTAACTACCAGGAATTGACCTTGGGCACTGATGCTCCTCAGAAGTTTGGTAGGGGATTCTGGAGTGTTTCCACAGGGCAGAGAATCACAGCTACAGGGGAATGAGGTTCTACCGGAACATCTTTGTCTCTTTTTATCTGATAGTGTATCTGAGGTTCCCACTGTAATGCCAGACATAAAACAGGTGGTCAAGAATTAAATATTTGATTGAATAGATCAAATAGTTCACCATTTTTCAACTGTATGAATTTGTGAAGTTTCCTTTATTTCTCTAAATCTCTGTTCTCTGTATTTACAAAATGGGGATAACAACATAACTATCAATAGGGCTGATGATAATCTAATTAATTTAAACATAGTAGATACTCAGCAAAAGGGAATATATTCTCCTTCACAAGTTTGTGTTCTGATTCTATTTCAAACACTCGAAGGACTGCTGTTAATACAAAACTCAATGTACAAGTGTATGGAGTGAATGAACGAGTCATGAGAAATTAATAATGGATGCAGTGAGTGATTTAAACTGGTACTAAAATATAATAATGTCTGATTTTAATTGTTGGCTCTTGGGGATCCATTGTCCCAGTTTGGGCCAGAGATACGACGGTAAATGGTAATTGCAGGATATGTTGCAATTATTCTTATTAAAATACTTCTGCCAGTACCTGCAAAATGAAAAAGAGCAGTTGTAATTTATGTGCAATCTCTGTTATTAAAATGAGAGCATAGTAATTAAGGAACTGGAGTGTGATCAAATGAAGTAGTTTGGCCTCAAATGTTACTTGCAGTGACTTGCTGGATTTCTATTGACTCAGAGGCTTTCAAGGTCATTGTGTTGTCTTGAAACTAAAAGTGGAAGGAGAGACCAAACCACTTTTAACTGTCCCTTTGTTTGTGTTTAGTGTGTGTATGAACCACACATTTGTCCATGGCATGTGCGTACCTACACATACACACACATACATATATGAACACTCAGGCTTTGGAAACATGCTCTTCGACATTCTCAGAGTTAAAGTGAACCTGGCTCAGGTGTCAAGATGCTTACCTTGCTAAGAAGAACGGAAAATTCTTTTTCTGTCATTATTTAGAAAGTTAACGTAGTGAGATTAAGAGAGATTTTTCTAAGAGTCTTATAAATTTGTTTGAACAAGTAGTATTTGCCGGAGGGAAAAGGCTGTACTCCAAGGGTCTGGTTTCAGAAAGACAGTTGAGTGGGTGTGAGTCAAGGAGGGTGTAGGTCCTTGTTGGGATTCAATACAACAGCTAAGAAGCGGAGAAATAAATCCCAGGGAACGGGGCACGTGAAGCTCACTGGTGATATTTTCTCACAGAACTCTGCTTGGATGAAATGATGTGGGAAAGACTCTGGGCAGAGCTGTGAACGTGCTTCCATGTTCGCCCTATTGTGCGGACTGTGCGAGTCACCCGACAACTCTCCCTGTTTCTTTCTAGATTATTCTTACAATTTATTGAAATCGTTACTCTCTAGATGTTTTCCAGTTCATTGAAAAATGTCTTTTTCATATTTCTACTCTATGTCCAATGCGTTTTTATTGTGAATACCTCATAGACAACTTTCTAGCTGAATTCATTGTTTCAAAAGGCTTGGATTTAAAAATCAGAAGCCCCCAATTCTGGACATTTTTTTCTATCCCTGAGAAAGGTAACATGAGGTACTCATCATATTTTATGATGTAACAGTTGTGTTGTCAGAGACTATATGGTGATCAAAAAGAACACCGAATATTTACTTTGAAAAACTACCATAAAACATCAAGTTATCAATCCCCCTCAAAATCCCTTTGACACACTAACCACCATTCTTACCAGTTTCTGAAGCAGCTCTAGACGTCCTCTTCTGTGAGTGTCTTTAATTCTGTTGTCATGGCTGCTCTGATATCCCGAGTCTGTCCCAAAATTCATCATTTTACTGTCATTTTGATTTTGCAGAAAAGCCAGACATTGCATGGTGTCAGATTCAGAGAGTAAGGTGACTGAAGACCTAATGTAGTATTTTATTTCAACAGAGCTCGCCATAAACCTTTCAAATGCATATAGGCTGTCAAAGCAGCCATGATGTGACACTCACAAAAGAGGACTTAGTGATGTTTGGGCTTTTCTGTACATAGTTTTTGCCACCTGAAATTCTCATTTAACTGGCAGCTTATCCAAAGAATAATCCTTTCTCCATGGGAAAATCCATTTCTATTTATTCTGGGGATGCAGGATTCCTCTAATACCCTACCAACCTCTCCCTCCCTCTCTTCTTCTTTCTCACAACTTTTAAAAGCAATTATGATGAGTGCTTTACAGTTTAGTACTAATCATTTGTTGCTTGATGTGGATAATTTAAATTTTTTCTTAGAATACTATTGTTGGGACAGGGACATTTTTATAATTCTATTTTCTTCAGTTTTTCTAAAAATCTATAGAATAGAACCAAGTGAATAGTCAAAGTTCAATGACTCTCATTCATTCCACTCTCTGAAATAATTTAATATCATTACAATAGTAAGCTACTCTTATTTACTTATTTATTTAGAGTCTGACTTTGCCCCACAGTTTCAAGGTTATTTTGGGTCCCTCATTTCCATATGAATTTTAGGGTCATTTTATAATTTTCTACAAAAAAGTGTACCTGGGATTTTGAAGACATTGCACTGAGTTTCTTTCAATGTTCTGTACTTGTCTGGGTGCAAAATTTGCAGTTTGTTAAGTATACTTTTTTTTTTTTTGAGACGGGGTCTCACTTTGTAGTTCAGACTGTCCCAGAGCTCACTATGTAGCCCAGGCAAGCCTTGAACTCAGCAATCCTCCTGCCTCTGCCTGCCTAGTATTGGGATTAGAGGTGTGAGCCACCATGCCCGGCACTGTGATATGTGATAATAATGGCTGGTGGGCGTGAGTCACCACGCCCAGCATTGTATGTGGTTACTGGGATTGAACTCAGGGCCTTGTGCTTGCGAGGCAGGCACGGGAACCACTGAGCTAAATCTCCGGCCCAAGTATACTCTTTTTTTTTTTTTTTTTGTTAAAGGAGTGCAATAGTAACCAGATATTTCTTCATTCAGGGATTAAATCACACATCTGCATTTCTCTCTCTCTCTCTCTCTTTCTGTTTTTTTTTTTCTTTTTTCTTTTTTTTAACTTTTGAGATAGGGTCTCACTTTGTAGTTCAGGCTGGCCCGAACTCACTATGTAACCCAGGCAACCCTCAAACTCTTGGCAATTTTCCTGCCTCTGCCTCCCAAGTGCTAGGATTACAGGTGTGGTCCACCATGGCCAGCAGTGTGGTATGTGGTACTGGGGATTGAACTCAGGACCTTGTGCTTGCCAGGCAGGTGCCAGAACCACTGAGAAAATCCCTGGGCTGCATCTTTATTTCTTTTTTTTTTTTTTTTTTTTTTTGCTTTTTGAGACAGGGTCTCGCTTTGTAGTTCAGGCTGGCCCTGAGCTCACTATGGTGCCCAGGCAAGCCGCTGCGAACTCAGCAATCCTCCTGTCTCTGCCTCCCGAGTGCTGGGATTATGCATCTTTATTTCTTGAGACCTAGCCTGGTGCCAATACTCTATTATGTGTTCCATAAGTATTTTTGAACTAAGATGAGACTTAGAAATAAGAACATTGTCTTCAAAAATTTCAAAGAACAAGTAACACAATAGATTAGAATTTTAATCTGAATTTTTTTTATAATACTACAAGCAAAAACCAAAGAGGGGAAAGTTCAAAAAGATAAATTCCAGTTTTTAAAAATTGATTTTATTGGTGCATCTTATATACACATCATGATCACACTTGACATTGATAATTTGTATCAGTATATGACATAACGTAATTCTCATTTTTTCCCATTCCCCTGCCCACCCTCTCCCTCCCCCTACCCATTTTTATAAGGAAGTTATTTAACAACGTGAACCTTCCCAAGGTGCCTATTCTGTTGTAGAAATTACACTTTGACCACGTAGAGAAGTCTGTTCAACAAATATTTCTGGAGCACCTACAGCGGGTGCCAGAGGGGAATCTAGGTTTCCGTGATATTCAGTAAAGTACACAGCAATTTATATCCTTTCATAGAGCCGATGTGCTCTGTGGTGAGGAGGGAATGTTGATAAAGAAGTTAGTAAACAATAGGACACCTTTGGTGAAGAGTGCCCGGAATAAGGGAAAGTCTCGTGATGTTTTAGAAAGTTACCGGCAGCTGGAGTGATCTCTGCCAGAAGGTCAGAGAGCACTTCTACGGGTGTGCCACACCATCGCTGGCATCCGCACAGCAGGAGAGAGCTGGGGCTCTGATGATGCTGGGATCTAGGTAGACTGACTAGTAAAGGTAAAGGCCCTGCTGCGTTGCTATAGAATATCCAGAACGTAACAAAAAGGAAGGTAGGAGAGAGCTTCAGAGGCTTGTTGTACAAAGCACACAGGTAAGACTTTGGGACTCCCAGTTTTTTTTTTTTTTAAAGAAGTTTTAAGTCTAAGCTTTCTGAAATATTACTTGAATATACAAAAGATTAAACAGCAAATTATTTAAAAATTTATAACACTATTATGCCTTGCGACTAGATGTCCCCTCAGGCAGTCGTAGGTGGGGCTTTTTCTGAGGTGGCTGAATCTAGTGTGCGATGCTGGGATTAGGGGTGGATGACTGATCCACATGAGTGACTGCTTTGGCACCATCCTAACCCCAAAGAAAGGTGCGGTTAAAGTCCTTTGTGGCCTGGGTCTACCGAGAACTATTGCCCCTCCGCCGAGTTCTGCCCTGCCTTGGAGTCAGCCAACTATGGAATGAAGTCTATAAACTGTGAATTAAATAAACCCTTTCTCTTTTAACTTTGGACTTTGGGTATTTTGTCTCAGTAACAAGAAAAGTAACTAAATCTCATAATATTCCTTTAAAATAATGTAGAAATGAAACTAATGCTCCATTTACTGCTGTTCATATAAAATCAGTTATTAAAATATTTTCAGGTTTTCTTCTCTCTCTCTCTCTCTCTCTCTCTCTCTCTCTCTCTCTCTCTCTCTCTCTCTCTCTCTTTCTCTTTTGAGACAGGGTCTTGCTTTGTAGTTCAGGCTGGCCCTGAGCTCACTATGTAGCCCAGGCAAGCCTCGAACTCAGCAATTTTTCTGCCTCTGCCTCTCCCAAATGCTGGGATTACCGGCGTGAGCCATCACGCCCAGCACTGTAGTATGTGGTACTGATTGCTGGTGGGCGTGAGTCACCACGTCCGTTATTGTTGTATGTGGTTACTGGGGGTCAAACCAGGACCTGGAACCTGCTAAGCAGGTGGTGGAACCATTGAGCTTATCTCCAGCTTCTTTCTTCTCGTTTTTTTGATAAACCAACGTGGTGTGATTTTGGTGGGATAGTAGTATTCAAAACAATACTCAAAAGGACTAAGGTTGCTTACAAGGATCAGTGTTGCTCCAATAAATCACCAGTCCACACTCCCACTGAGATACATACCTTGTCTACAGGGGAGACTGTGAGATCCAGGCATCAGCTGATGGCACTGGAAAGCAAGAACCTGGGGATACTAAGGGCATTTCAGTCCGATCCTATAGAGTGAGAGCTCAGTACCTTAACTGTGCACTGAGACCAAAAGCACAGACCCAAGATGAGAGTGGTGTGTATTGTTGGAGAGAGAGGACCTACAGTTTTCTTTCTAGGGAAGATTTCCAGTGGTTAGAAGTTGTCTGACACAAGAATTTGAGGGAAAAATGAGTACCATGAATGAGCCTCTTGATTAATAAAATCAGTATCATAGTGCCTTTTCCCCCCTCAAATCTAGAAACCATAGGATATCAGTTCCCAAAGTAATTAGAAACAACCTTTTAACCTTTAGAATGAAAAGGTACCAATTGAGGGTTGTCGTTTTATATTTTAAGAGGTGTCAAAAGTATTTGCAGAAAAGCATATTCCATGAAATTGAGTAACTTCTTATTTTAAATAGGCAAGACTTGCTGATTTCATCAGTTTTCCACTTTTTTGACTAGAGAGGGTTTCAGGAAGCACTTCACAGAACAACTTGTTAATGAATTTATGTTTGAAAACTACTACATTATATTAATTTCCTCCGATTGATGTCTTAGACTCTAGCTTCCATTTTAGTCACTCCTCTCCATAAAGCAATTTTTCTAAAAACAGAACCCCCCCCAAATGACAAGGTTTTCCTTTCTCTTTAGCACTCATCACTAAAGTTGCCATACTGTTTCTTGACTTCATTATCAACATCCTCCCCATTAGCACAGCGAACATCAGCTCCACTGAAGAGCACCATAAAAGGACATACCTTGTTGTAGACTTTACCAAATTCATGTCTTTAAGTCCTCTGGATGCCCAGGGACACCCCCTAATTGTCCAGATCTAGGGTACAGCGGAGCACAGTGTGCTTTGTGCTCTGTGAAGAGTCCCAGGTCTATTTACAGCTTCCGGTTGACCCAAGGCCTTCCTGACCCTCCAGGTCACCCAGCATCTCACTCTTCTGTACTCAACAAGCATTTTCTGACCTCTAAGGCCGCTGACTATGAAACCTCTTCCTGAAATTGCACTTCCACTTCTAAGCCAGATTGTAGTCAGCTAATTCTTTGACCTCACAGAAAATTACCTTTACCTCTGCTTGGGCTGCCATAATACTTTGGGCATTTTCTATTTTGACACTTGAACAGTGCAGTCATTTGATTACACACTTCTCTCTCACTACACACCATAAGAACTAAAACTGAGTCTTATCTGTCTTCATATTTACAATGAGAAGAGAATATCAAATGCATGTGGAGAAAAGTATGTTACACAAAATTCAGTCGGCCTTCCGTTTCTGTTTTAAATGGCAGAATTTCTCACTGTTTGTTCATACAAAGAGGCCCTATCTGCTTGCCATAGTGCATGGAATTTTCTTGCCCTGTCCCTAGAACAGATAGCACTGTTGCTCCCGAAAGGACCCATCCATACTGAATCTGGGACCTGGGAGTGTGATTTATTTGGCGAAAAGTTCTTTCTAGATGTAGTTAAGGATGTCAGATGGGTCGATGACAAGTTTTCTTACACAAACAGAAGAAAAGAAGCACATAGAGAAGGCCACTGAAGACAGAGGGATGCAGCCACATGTCAGGGGACATTTGAAGCCATCAGAAACTGGAACAGGAAGGATGGATTTTTTTTTCTCCCAGAACCTTTGGAAGTGGCGCCATTGGCATCTTCTATTCAGACTTCTGGCCTATTGCACAGTGAGGGAATACTATGACGTTATAAGCCACCCAGTCTCTGGTACTTTGTTATGACAACTCTAAGGATCTAACATATTCTACACTTCTGAGTCCTTCACAAGCTACTGTTTCGATGCTTCCATTTCTATTAGTTTCCCTGTAGTTCCGCAACTGCTCTTCTCACTTTATTCTATCCTAGCTTCCGCTCTCCTTGCCCAGGCCACCAGATTTCCTTTTATGATCTAGATCTTTATTTCTTATGCTTCAAACACATTTATTCAACTTTCTACCAGACACTTTAAACTTGCTACTCAGCACTCATATTCTGCCCCCCCCCATAAAACTACCTTTTGCTTTATTTTGGTTTGGATCAGATTGGTTTGGTTTTTTGAGATGGGGCTTTTCTACATAGTTCACGCTGCCTAAGAACTCACTATGTAATCTAGGATGGCCTTGAAATCCCAGTTATCATCCTGGTTCAGCCTCCCAAGTGCTGGGATTACAAGCACAGGTCACCCCAAACAGTTAAAAATGCTTTTGTAACATAGTACAACTGCCTGTACCATCATTTCCAGGGTGCTAGGCTGTGATTTCTGAACTCCCACACCTCATCAGCTATACAAGATATTGTTGAATATCCCTTTTTAAAATGATAGAATTTATTTCTTTAACTATAAAACAATTTTAGATAAAATGAAATTATTTAAAGAAAGAAGTTTAGTTTTGGTTCTGCCATCTGAGACAGTTACCATGGACATCACTATCACTGATGCACTTTATTTCAGTCATTTTATTATGCATTTTAATATTTATGATCCAAATGTATGTAATTTTGTATGCCCATTGATGAATGAGTGAACAAATCTGTCTTTTTCAAAAATTGTCAGTGTTGGCTTTTAGGTATCTGTGAAACATAATTCCTCATCAGTTACCCACTGTTTCCTAAATTGAGATCAAAATAATAATTGCTCTCATCCTCACTTTGACTGGAACCAGAACCCGGTTAAACTAGTTTTTCACCTTATGGTCCTTCCCAGTGGAGCCATCATCATTAAAATCGCGTGAGATGACGTATGCTTGTATGGCAGCCACTCCACGTTGCCCAGACCTGTAGAAGATTTATCATATGCAGTTGTTCCTAGAGTATTATCATTCACCTCGGATTTCACAGTTGGTGTTAATATGGGAGGAGCCGTGACTCACACACTGCAGAGGCCAAAGCTAATTAGTTTCATAAAGCACACGGATGATTAGAAAGCCGAAGATGGAAATGTTCTGCCTTCTATGACAGCCTCTTCTGTACTGGATATTTCTTTGCAATTGTTGGGAAATAAATTGCCAGGATGTTGAGATAAATTGTTTTAAGTTAAATAATGTCAAAATATTCTACACGTCTGTTGACAGAGCCATGGACTTTCTTCCCACAGGTGATGCTGAAGTCAAGCCCGCTGGCTTGTGGGTGCAGATTGCTTTTTCACAGCGGCGGGTGGTTAGTGCCTGCAGTGAAATTTGCTCCCTCCCCCCCCCCCAAGCTCTTCTGTCTCCCAGATTTTGCAACTGTTTTAGTCACTGATGCTGTGAAAGATATTAATCTGTATATCCTGCGCACAATGTGGGAAAATCTTCTCTCTTTTGATTTCATCAGCAAGGAGATTAGAGTTTTTCAAGAGACTGAAAGAAGTAAGAGACACACAGGTGAGAAATGAGCACATCGATGACACACAGATTACTGATGGAAACACGTCTCCAGGTTGCTGCAATTTGAGCACACTCAGCAAGCCCCGAGAACCACACGCTGCTTTCCCATCACCTGCTGACCGTGTCAGAGTGCCTGGCCCCTCCCAGACCTCTTTCCTGACACTCTAAGGCCAGGAATCCCGTAAACTTCTCCTCATGACCCCTCATCATATTGGTTCTACTTTTTAGGATTTCCTTAGCTGTTCCTAAGACTTTTGGGCACTGTTGTACCTGTTTCCTAAAAACTTCACTTGTCATGGCACGTTCAGTATAATGCTTCTGAAGATGACACTTGCTTAAATGGTCCAAAGTCAGTGCCCAGAGTTTTCCAGGATCCTTTGAGACTGGGCTAGGAAGTTTTCAAGGCCTAAGTTCTCCTGCCTTTCAGCCTGCAGCAATTTACCTCATTCTCTTTCCCTAGGAGGAGAAAGTCAGTGCCAGTAGCTCAGGAAGTTTCCATTTTCTCCATTCTGGCTGCATTATGTAAGACACTTTCAGCCAGCTGTCACTGTCGAATCAAAAACTTGTTTCTAGAACTACAATGGTGCATACTGGCCATAGAGGAAACTATCAGTTTAGTTTCATGTTCAGACTGGAGTGGCTTTTAGCCATGGTCTTGGTACTGTTGAATACTTATTTTGGAAAAATTGAAAGCATTGCCCTTTTTATTCCTCTTGATGAATATTCCTCCCTTTATTCGGTTGATGAAAAATTGTGTTTTCTACATGCTATGCTGCTTCTGGATTCTTCTAAGTATGGAGGTTATACTGATAAGAGGTGGACATCCTAGTGATAATCAAGAAAGAGGATAGCTGGGCGTGGTGGCTCACGCCTGTAATCCCAGCACTCAGGAGGCAGAGACAGGAGGATTGCTGAGTTCGAGGCTTGCCTGGGCTACATAGTGAGCTCAGAGCCAGCCTGAACTACAAAGCGAGACCCTGTCTCAAAAAAAAAAAAAAAAGAGGATAAATGGAATAGTGTGACATGGGACTTTTATGAAGCACCATTTAAACACAAGGTAGCAAGGCTGAGGTGTGTGGCAAGAACTGTGGCCCTAAACACACAGTTCAGAATCAAAGGCAAGACTCCAGCCTTTTAAGAAAGAAAACATCTTGAGAACACATTTATGGCTCAAACCTTATCAGGTCTTCCCAAGGAATGACTAAGAACAGAGGAGCGAAACTTAGTGGCCAGGATGACTTTGAAAACTCACAGAGTCTTGAAAGTAGACAAATATCCAGTAATTAAAACTTTCATAGGTCTCAGGCCTGCAAAAGGTTGAGCTGATGCTAAATTCCAGGCTACTGTAAAGAGATAGGCTCCTCAAATTGTATTTTATGGTCCAGTAACTCAGTTTCTTTTGAAAAAAAATGCATATTCTCCTGCAGTAAATCTGGAGTTGGTCCTGATAATAGATACTACTGATGTGTGTACCACACTTTTTGTTTATTTTTATCTTTGTTTTCCAAAGTTTTAAAAATATTGAGGTACTTTGCACAAGGAAGTTGCAGATTTAGTAGTTTCCATAGATGTGTCAATCAGCTCCCCTTAATGTTAACATATTGCATTACAGATTACGTTTGTCAAAACAAAGAAGTGAACATTTCTATGACACCAGCAGTGAAACTATGTACTTTATTCAGATTTCTTTCCAGTTTCACCACTTACATTCTTTTTTGTTTGTTTGTTTGTTTGTTTTTTGGTATTTTACAATTTTTTTTTTTTGAGACAGGGTCTCTCTGGCCCTCAGCTCACTATGTAGCCCAGGCAAACCTCGAACTCAGCAATCCTCCTGCCTCTGCCTCCCAAGTGCTGGGATTACAGGGGTGAGCCACCACACTCGGCTTTTTTTTTGTTGTTGTTTTTTGAGACAGGGTCTCACTTTGCAGTCCAGGCTGGCCCTGAGCTCACTATGTAGCCCAGGCAAGCCTCGAACTCAGCAGTCCTCCTGTCTCTGCCTCCCGAGTGCTCGGATTACAGGCGTGAGCCACCATGCCCGGCACTACCACTTACATTCTTTACTGTTTCAAGATCCAATACAAGAACCCATAATGCCTTTAACCAGTGAAAATGGGGGAAAACCTGAATAAGTCCTCAAGTTTCACTCGCTTTTATCACCAATTTTAGAGGTCATGTAGCTAAGCAATATTCTCTCGTTAGCTTTGCTGTATGTGACACCTCTGATGCACTGGTTGCAATAGTAATAATTGTCTAAGTGTTTTGCAGGCACTTGGGGGTAATTTAGACTGGTTGAAACCACTAACCCTTTACTTGGGTCTATGTCAGCGTCAGAGACGGAGTTTTTGAAGTCAAAGGGCTAAATCCTTCGTCCTCAGAACATGTTAATGTAATCATATTCTGAACATGCATCTCCATGAAGACCATGAAATTTGGCCGCGCAGGTGCAGTTTGCTGACTACCTCACTGTCCTGACTTCGGTCACCTTTCCCATCTGCACCCCACTCTCTCCTCTCCACCTTGCATGCCCCTAAACTGCATGCTCAGGGCGGTAGATTGGACACTTGGAACTCTTCCTTTCTTACATTCGGCTGCCTCAGTGGGTGACATCATCATGTTTCCCTAGTTTGGCTCGACCTGTGACTGCGTCTCAGGCTCTTTGTTACTCATGACCTTGACACTTTGAGGAGTACTCTGCAGATGCTCCCTCAGTGTTCTCTTCCTGTGCCTGATCAAGGCTTGGGGGATGGATATCAGGAAAGGTCCACAGAGGTGAAAAGCCTTCTCATTTTGCCATCTCTGGGGTACAGGACACCAGTGAGGTAACACTGGTGAAGCCTAATTTAGTTGAGGTTGTGAATGTTACTATTTCCTCGCCCATACTCTGTTCTTTAGAAGTGACTCTCAGTGTGGGAAATAGTTGTCAAACTGGAGCGTGCAGATGAGTCACTGAAGAGCCCCTTCCCGGAGTTTCTGATTCAACGGGTCTGGGTTGCTGCTCAAGAATTTGCGTTTCTAGCACTATCTCAGGTGATAGTGAAACTGGATGGCGAGGCCCATAGGCAGAGAACCACTGATCTAGGGCAACATTTGTGTCTAATTATTGGAGCACAGCTTTGAGTCAAATACCCAGGAGAAATTTTTGAAAGTATATATTTCCAGCACAGTCCCTGGAAATTCTGACTAAGAAGAGTTAGAGAGAGACTCACAGGAGTTGGGATTTTTGTAAATTCAAGCTCAGCTTGGGAGCCACTAGTGTTAATCATCCGATGTGAGCATGACTGCTTGAGGGCCTGGGGTCAGAGCTCAGGCAGCAGGTGGGATTCCAGCAGCTCCAACTGAAGGAAGTCAGGGCAGGAGAGCATGGGAACCCAGCAGATCTGAATCACAGGCCTTCAGTCTGCCTCACTCTGCCTTTCAGTCTTTATTCATCCCTCCAGGAAGTCTGTCTGTTATTTTGATTTATTTGAACCATGTGATTTCTCAGAAGCAGGCAGTGCTGGCAAGCCAGCACCTCTCCCCAACACCAGCCTGCAGTGAGTCTTCTGAAATTGTGAAACAGAGAAAGCTCAGCAGAGTGCAGTACTGTTTACCAACCTCAGCACATTTATTTTATTGTCTAAATCTTAAGTTTTTCAATAGACACTTAAAGGAAGTTGCATGTTGCTGAAAAGTATCAAAAATAAAATTAATCAGAGAAGATAACAGGGGAGTGCAAAATAAATACAAACTGGGTAAATAAGAAAGATATTTTTCCTACATGAACTTCAGAAAAAGTTTTTATAACTTATCACATAGCTATAATATTTACTACTATTATTTAATTTTTATTCCATCACTATTACTGTTACTTTTTTTTTTTTGAGACAGGGTCTCACTTTGCAGTTCAGGCTGGCCCTGAGCTCACTATGTAGCCCAGGCAAGCCTCGAACTCAGCAATCCTCCTGCCTCTGCCTCCCGAGTGCTGGGATTAGAGGCATGAGCCACCACACCCAGCATTGTATGTGGTTACCAGGGATTGAACTCAGGACTTTGGCACTTGTGAGACAGGTGCTGGAACCACTGAACTAAATCTCCGGCCCTCCTATTACTGTTACTTATAATGTTTTCTTTCTCTTTGGTAAAATGATGACCAGCATTATTATTCTTTTTTCACTGTTCAACACAAATTTTCAAGTAATTCTTAGGGCTAACTAAAATAGCATTCTACCTGTTTCTTACCTTTTTAACAAGACTACCCAAAAATCAAGCATCACACAGTTGGGCCACATTATTTCCATTTGACAGGCCAACATTAAATTACAAAAAGTATTTAGTGAAATAGAGATTATCCCACTGGGATAAAAACAGCACTGTACTGGCAAAGTAACAGACCCCAAGGATCAGTGGAACAGATTACAACATCTAGAAACAACTCCAGATATACTAAGTCTCCTCATCTTTGAGAAAGGAGCCAAATATCACTAATGGAAGAAAGACAGCCTCTTTAATAAATGGTGCTGGAAAAACTGGGTTTCTACCTGCCAAAGACTAGAGCTAGGCCTATCTCTTTCACCATACACTAAACTAAAATCAAAGTGGATTAGAGACCTAAATATTAAAACAGAAACACTAAACCTCCTGCAAAACAGTTAGGTAGAACTCATGAAGACACTGGCTTATAACAATTTATTTAAGATAATATTTAATGTGGGAAGAATATCCCAGCATTTTGAAGTTATTTGTTCTGTTTTAACATGGGTTCATCGTATCCCTAAGGATTATGCTACAACACTATGATTTGCATCTAAAATGCTCCCACAGCCTCATGTGTTTGGAAGGTGACTGGATTATAAAGGCAACAGAGCTGACTTGCTGCTAAGGGGTGGAATCTGTTTGGAAGAGGTGGGTCACTGGGCTGTGATGTGGAAGAGTACGCCTTTTCCCACCCGCTCCCCACTCTTTCCATTTCCGGGCCACCATGATGTGAGCGGTTTCTCTGTGCCTGGACTTTCACTATGCTTTTGTTGCCTTGGAGTCAGCCAACAATGGATTGAATTCCTGAAACTGGAAGCCAAAATGAACCTCTTCTTTAAGTTGTGGGTATTGGATATTTTGTCCCAACAATGAGATAGTGATTAAGACAGAGAATAAAGGGGCTGGAGGGTTAGCTCAGTGGTTCTGGTGCCTGCCTCACAAGCACAAGGTCCTGAGTTTGATCCCCGGTAACCACATATAATGCTGGGCGTGGAGACTCATGCCCACCAGCAATCAATACCACATACCACAGTGCCGGGTGTGGTGGCTCACGCCTGTCATCCCAGCACTCTGGAGGCAGAGACAAGAGGATTGCTGAGTTCGAGGCTTGCCTGGGCTACATAGTGAGCTCAGGGCCAGCCTGAACTACAAAGTGAGACCCTGTCTTAAAGAAAAAAAAAAAAAAGAGAATAAAGGCATACAGACAAGGACAGGTGAGTGTTGTGCAAGAGTGAAAGCATATGTGGTATCCTGACCAAAGTCTAGCACTCAATAGGTCCATCAGTTTTGTGGACTCATCTAATGATCATTCCCAAGTCCCTGACTATGTAATCAATATTGACATTCTTGGCTGTTGGAATAATTTCTGCTTTGAATTCTTCTAACCACAGAAGAACTATTATAATGGGGAAGGCAATGTGGAAGCTGGTGAAACCATACCCCTACAACCTTACCTTCTCAAATCTTACCCTAAAGTTAATCCTAGTCAGAGTCAAAAAATATTGCATTTGTTAGTGGTGGTGGTGGGATTGTGTGTATGAGTGTGAGTGTGTGTGTATGTGTGTGTGTGTGTGTGTGTGTGTGTGTGTGTGTATGTAGGGGAGGCAGCAGTTAGTGGTACTCTGAAGAATCTAAGAATATAATGAATCTAGGGCCATTTAGTGGTCTCATTTAGCTCACTAGTCTGAATACTGCAGAAATCAAGTGAAATGTGAAGAATGACAGTGAACTAATGCAAGCTCAACTAATAACTCCAGTTGTGACTAACTGCATTACATGTGTTATCTTATCTAGTAGAGACTAGAAAGTCCTTAGGTACATAATATGGAGGCATCGATCTGACATTCACTTCTATCCCAATCAAGAAAGATCATAAAAGAGGAGTAGAAACTGTTTGGATTTAAATGGAACAGGCAACAATATCTATTTGCACTTTTGTCCTGGGAGTGTGTTAGTAGCTTCCGCTGTTATAATCAGTTGAGCTTGGGGCTGTCTACTTGGAACAATACTGTGTGGATCTGAAAGGAATATCAAGTAGCTAACACCCTGGAAATTTTGGTAAGACACATGCAGTAGAAGATGGACGTTAAAGCAGACAGAGGGACTTCTGTTTTACTCTTGAAAATGTTTTAGGTGTCTAGCTCAGTCGAAGGTATATAAGGTCATCTCTTGAGAGCTACAAATTGCTGCATTTGCCTCTTATACAAAGTTTCCGTAGGACCCTTTGGCTTATGATGGTGGCATATTGTTCATTTAGGGATGTGTTCAGCTTGTGTACCAGATGAAACAAAAGGCTTTTGTTTTCAATGGGATCTGAAGCAGGAGAGGGGTCTGCAGGAAATTAGAACTACAGCATGAGATTTGTGATTGGTAAACTTTATGGTGTGAAGGTATTAGTGTTAAGAAAAGGCGCATATTCCTGGTAGGAACATCACAACAAAGACTTCTGGGGTTTCAGAGCAAAGCCACATCCCCACAATGCAGACTTATATGCCCTGAAAAAAAATAGTTTTTGATGTGTTGCCTGAGCCCATAGAGACAGAATCCCTGATTACAGAACACTAAGGAAGAATGTGTTAGGAACTATCCATTATGAGCTGGGTTCTATGAGAGGCACGGAGTAAGAAGCTCAGGAAGGCATGGCAGCAGTCCGCCTGTGATGTGACTGAATTGGGCATCTGGGATCAACCCAAGACCGAAGCCACAAAGTGATCTCATAAGTGAGTCGCTCAGCCTCATGTCACCTACTATGGTAGCATCTGCATCCCTCCTTCAGATTGTGGCTGTGAGAATATGAGGTTCCAAGGAATCAAATGAAGGAGGAGCAGCTTAAACATGTTTGTGGGTCACTCAGCTCAGTGCTGAAAACGGGTAGCCATCTGTTATATCTGGGATCAAAGGGTCCTGGAGAAATTGGTAAGGAAACATTATCCCAATGGACACAGCTCTGAATTAGGCACCTGTTCTCATTTTGTGTGGGGAGTAGTGCCTTGAGACAAGAATATTGAGACGTGGTCACTGATGAAGACAAATAAATAGTCTGACAGGCTGTTCTGGAGTCTGGAAGGGAAAATGGAAAACTTGTAGCTAAGGGATGTTTGGAGTAAAAATGTGGATGGACAGATAGGATTTAGCATTAATGTGTGATGATTTTGATCACGTATTCATGGACAACAGAAAGCATCTGTCACTTGAACAACCGGAGGCTATGAAATAGCTTGGTGAGTGAGCAGTAGGTCCAGACTTCAAATCTCAGGTGGTGGAAACAAGTGAAGGGGCCATGCGTGGGCTCTATCTCACGATTCAGCTACTGATGCTGCCGCGAGTTAAAGCTGTCTGAAAGGGTGCCGCACCCCTCCCAGTGTGACATCTTCTGGAAGGGGCGACCTCCAAAGAGTGATTTTCTTTGATGAAGGATCAATGTGCACCCAACACTTGCAGTGATATGCTCCACAATTTCGTGAAAAATTATTGCCTTAAATGTCTCACTATTAACTGCCACATATTCAGTGGTGGACAATTTCCTGGCCTTAACCCCATCCTGATCAAAGTGAGGGGTATAAACTTATAATTTGTATGCACTTTAAAAAGGAATGATGTTAAATGGCCTCAGGAAAGGAAAATGAACCCAAAAATTGTGATATCTGTACTAACCACAGCTGGGACATTCAATCAATAGCATATGTAAAATTTCATATAATGTAGTTGCTTCATGTTTGTTTCTTGAATAAATATGAGTACAAGAATTGCTTTCACAGATAATAGTGTTTGGACATTTTACATTTTAATGGAAATTATAAAATGTTGTATCCGCTTTTTGTCTTACAAAGATTTTATAACTTGAGTGTTTCTTAGTAACTCTGTGTTGACATATGAACATAGCCAGCTAAAGTTAACAAAGGTGTTCTCAGGAGCTGACAGCACATATTAGAAGGAGTTTGTCACTCAGTTATTTAGAGTCTCTTCTTCTTTAGTTGATGTGTTTGCTTCAATACTCTTCATATCCTGTTCTGATTTCCTATATAGGTATTGATAGAGTATTACACTGCAAGTTCAAAGAAAAGAAGCTTCTCTATATCAAGGAGGATTGGCTAAGAAGATATCTCACCCTCATGGCAATGACTGTCTGAGCTTATGGAAAACTGAGTCAGGCCGGGCGTGGTGGCTCACGCCTGTCATCCCAGCACTCGAGGCAGAGACAGGTGGATTGCTGAGTTCGAGGCTTGCCTGGGCTACATAGTGAGCTCAGAGCCAGCCTGAACTACAAAGCAAGACCCTGTCTCAAAAAAAAAAAAAAAAGAAAAACTGAGTCAGCACCTGGCAAAACATTTGCAAGATTTTCTCCTTCTTCCTCTCCTTTTTCTCCTCCTCACCCTTTCTCCTTCTTTTGCTCTTTTTCTTCTCATTCTTCTGTCCTTTTTCTTATTCTCTTCATGCCTCTTTTCCTTCTCCCTCTTCTTCCTCTTCCTCTTCTCTCTGTCTCTGAATATAAACCACAATCTCTTCCTCTTTTTTCTCTATTCCAATCTTTTAGTCAGTAGCATTTGTCTTGAAATGCCGCCTCTGATGAATTTTTTAACTTCAAATGTCAATGCCATCTAAGCAGACTCACTAATTTTTTTCAAACATAAGTTATCAAGAAGGAAAATATAAAATGCCTGAAGAGGTATTAAATTGACTTTTCCCAAATCACTTTTGGACAGAGAAAGACAGAAACTTAGGAGTCCCTATGGTGTAAAAGAGCTGCCCTGGGCTATCTGTTCAAGAGTGGAGAAGGGAATGGCATTTATTTATGAACCTTAATCAATGTTAGGAAAGTTATATTTAATCCTCCTGAAAACTACCATGTTCCATTTTGAAACTGACATTTCCTTGTAAGAGCTTTTCTGTTTTAGATGGTAGCGAGAGAAAACTGTAGGGATTAGAATTCCTCATCTTCTCTCCTGATTTTTCTCATTGCTTTCCCCACTCAAGATTATATGAAAAACGGATTCTAATAGTATTTCAGGAAAAGTCAACGCACATCCGTATCTCAGACAGAATGGTGGATCAGCTCCAAGGAACTTGGAAATCTGTTTCTTGTGACAATTTTGAAAATTATATGAAAGAGCTAGGTAAGTCATTGCCATCTGAATATCTATCTAGTACTAATGGGAGTTTTGAAGACACATAACTTACTTTGTGTAAAGTAAGGTGGATTTTCTATTCTCTAGTTTCTCACATAGGAAAACATAAATATTCATTTACCACTCATGGTTAGTTCTATACAAAAGTAGATTGGAATTGACTTCTTTGTGCAATTCAGCATGGATTTATATAAATGAAATATGTATATATTATTTATTAAGCAGCAATTTGAATAAGTAATTTAAAACAAAAAACAATTATTTTTAAATGATTGTTTAAATATTTGCTCTAATCACTAGGGAATCTACATCTTTCTAACGTCTAGCATTCCTTGGTGTGTGGACACAACAACCCAATCTTGGTTTCCACTCTTTCCCTGTCTTCTTTCCATCTATTATCCGACATACATTTTCCTTCTATTATAATGTGTGATTATATGTACAGTAGGCTTCAGTCTGATAATCCAGGATGATCCGCCCCCCCCTCAAAATCTTACCTGAATTTGCAAAGTTCCCTTTGGCATAATGAGCAACATTCGTAGGTTCCAGGGACACGTCACATTTTATGATCATGAATTCCATGAACCACGTGATAGTATTTTTTTCTTGTATCAGGGATTGAACTCAGATGGTACAGTATTTCTCTAAGACTATATCTTCTCTTAGAAATCTGCACTAGGCATTGCAGTGTATGGAATGCTATTTTTATTGAAAACATTCTTACATATGCTGCACCAAGCTGGATATGCAAGGATGTTGCCCGCAAAGTTAGATGTAAAAGCAAAACTGGAAACGAATTTATTATCAATGGGGACCAGAGAAAATGCATTATGTGTGTATGTGTGTGTATGTCTATAGTAATTATGAAAAATACCTATCTGTGCACTGATGGGAAATTTTCATGACATACAAATTAAGGAAAAAGAAATAGATAACAATAATGAAATATAATACTTGCACTTTAAAAAACATATGTAAAGGGGAACGTTGCATGACATTATGATGTACTTAATGCCATTGAGTCATACTCTTAAAATGTAAAGATGGTAAATTGGTAGTAGATGTATTTCATCACAATGAAAAGTACACAACAGATAATGCAAGAATGTAAATGAAAAGCTAAAGATCTGGAAGAATCTATACCAAATATTTATTTGAATGTGGAAAAGGCATATTTTAAAAATAGATAATTTACAGCTTTAATCCAATTTTCAAAGGGGTACACAAACCTACAGTATTAGTAACTACTAGAGAAAGAAGACAACCATTGAGTAAAAATTGAACAATTTTTTTTCTGTAAAAAATAATTTATTTTACTATGTAATGGTGGAACTACTAGCTTTAGATACCCGAATTCAAGCAGTATTAAGTCCGTGTGACAAATAGCCTCCAAGCAAAGAACCATCCCCAGCACACGAGTTCTTCTATCGTCCTTCGCCTGGTTTCCAGGAATAGGAAGAGCCAGGAGGAAGCTGGGCTGCCTGGCAAGACCCACGGTGACCATTAGTACAAACGGAGATGCGATCACCATAAAAACCAGGAGCATCTTTAAACATAGTGAGATCTCCTTTAAACTCGGTGAAGAGTTTGAAGAAACCATATCAGGTGACCATCACGTCAAGGTGAGGTGTACAACTAACTGTCTTTCGGGTAACTTTCATATGGGCCAATTAAAAATTATCCCAAATTAGCAATAGTAGCATTTTTGGCTTAAATCCAAACCTGAAGCTATTGAGCATCGACATACAGTGAAATCTCCTCAGATGCTTGTGGAAAGTGCTTACTCCTCAGCCCCATGCCGGGGGCCACTGGATTCTGGGGTGGAGACGGATGGGCTGGGGCGAGGAGAGCCAGAGAGACAGACAGACAGACAGACAAAGACAAAAAGCCAGAGACTGAGCTATATATTGCCTCAGCTTGAAAGTGACACATACAGTTTTCATTCCCATCCCATGGGCTGCAATTGCAACACATCAATTTATTTATAGTACCATCTTCTGTTTATTGTTTCCCATGTCTTTCCTCAGTCCAGAGCATAAATTCCTTAAAAAACAGTATTTCTTGCCGGACATGGTGGCCCACGCCTGTCATCCCAGCACTCGGGAGGCAGAGGCAGGAGGATTGCTGAGTTCGAGGCTTGCCTGGGCACCATAGTGAGCTCAGGGCCAGCCTGAACTACAAAGCGAGACCCCGTCTCAAAAAAACAAAACAAAACAGTATTTCTCATTTGTTTCCAGAATCCAGTGCTTGGTACCTAACTGGCGCTCTACAAATACTCAATGTTTGAATGACTGACTGACATAAACAGGGGATTGTTGATCTCAATGGAGGATGATGTCCTAAGAGATGAAACTATTACAGTATATCATCTAAAAACATACGAGACTTCAAGTTCATGTACAATATACAATGAAATAGTCTTCCCAAAGATGTTTTAAAAAGATGTCTGTGCCAGGTTTTTAAAAACCTACACTAACAGAAAATATTCAAGGGGAAATGTGATGGAGGGGTGAGCAATGAGGGTAAAGAAAAAATATGATGCAATAAAAAAAGGAAACAAAGCTTATATATTTGGGGGTGGGGGTTGTGAGGTGGATAGGGGAACAGGAAAAATGAGAATTGTGTCATATACTGGCACAAATTCCCAACACTGAGTGTGATCATGATGTGTATATACGATGTACCAATAAAGATAAAAATTAAAAGAAAAAAGAAAAAAATACTCTTAAGGTAAAAAGACAAGAGGAAACTTTTCTCCTTAGGCTTTAACAGTGGAACATTAGCCTTATGTATATTTTTAAAGCAAAAATTTACTAGCAGTTCTTTAGCAAAATGATAATACCTTACCTATATGACATAACACAAAAAAGAAAGTTTCACTTACTGTTCAAGTTATTATGCTTTTACTTTTGTAAATTTTTTTTTCCTCAGTACAGTTGGTCAACAAATTGGTTGCTGGAAAGATGTAAAATAAATGGGATTGTAAATACTATCCTGGAATTACCTGAGAACGTCATAATAGCTGGACAGAATTTAGTAGTTAATAAAATGTTGGTGTTCAAACGTGATGACTTGATCTTATCTAAGTGCCATCTGCTTTTCAGAGTGCCATAGCCTTAGACAACGGTTCCTTGGTTCAGGTTCAGGACTGGGGCGGCAAGGAGGTCACCATCCGAAGAAAGCTGGTGGATGGGAACATGGTGGTGGTCAGTGGACTGTTTCTTAACTATTTTCTCAGCTACTGCGAAGCCTAATATAAGATCACATCACATCAGTAACTTGTTTTAAAACAGGAACTATGAATGCCATTTTTCTCTTACTTTATAGGCATTGAGGGCAACCTTTGGCAGATAAATGCATAATCATAAAAACTGTAAAATGTGTGTAAACTGAGGAACTAAAAAACTAAAGGGAATAAATAATTTTTTAACTCTTACATAAAGCAAAACAAGTATGTTTTGCACTAAAGTTTTCGATAGGGACGGCAGGCTGTCACCAGCCGTCCGCCCTCATCCAGGATAACCTCTCACTGTTTCACCAAATCAATACCAAACAAGAGCATGAGAAGGAAGCTCACACTGGAGATAAGAAACAGAAAGGCTGTCTTGTTGGAGTGCTGTGGAGTTAACGTGAATAAGAAATGACATTGAATTGTCACCACATTCCCATATTTTCTTGTATTATTTACCCAATCCTCAATAATCCTGTGAGGTTGGTTTTATTAGCCCGTTTAATAGGTGAGGAACTGAGATAGCCTCATTGTCTTTTCTAGAAAAACAAGAATCAGGGCCGGAGAGTTAGCTCAGTGGTTCTGGTGCCTGCCCAGCAAGGGCAAGGTCCCTGGTTTGATCCCTGGTAACCACATAAAACAATACCGGATGATGACTCATGCCCACCAGCAATCTGTACCACATACCACATTGCCGGGCATGGTGGCTCATGCCTGTAATCCCAGCACTCAGGACGCAGAGGCAGGAGAATTGCTGAGCTCAAGGCTTGCTTGGACTACATAGAGAGCTCAAGGCCAGCCTGAACTACAAAGCGAGACCCTGTCTAAAAAAAAAAAGGAAGGAAGGAAGGAAGGAAGGAAGGAAGGAAGGAAGGAAGGAAGGAAGGAAGGAAGGAAGGAAGAAAAAAGAAAGAAAAGAAAGAAAGAGAGAAAGAAAGAAAGAAAAGAAAGAAGAAAGAAAAAAACCAAGAAACATATAGTAATGTTGAGATTAAAATCCGGTTGGCTTAATTTCAAAATTTAGACCTCTTTAAGTCCCCTCTGCACTCCTTCAGAGCAGGGCAGTGCGAAGAGTCTCAGTGATTCCCCTCCTCCCGCACCTCACCTGCCCTCAAACTGATAAAGTGATAATTTTGAACATAATATAAAATAAGTCAAAGGAAATATGCAAGATTTATAAGGAGGTAAACAAAAAAAAATCTGTATTTCTTTTTTAATTAATTTTATTGGTACAATTTAAATATACATGGTGATCACACTCATTAAAGGATTTGTACCTGTACATGGTATATCTTGGTTCCTCTTTTTCTCCCAACCCCTCCTCTCATTCCAACCCCTCCCCCCTTCATTCACAAGGTGTTTTGTTTTGTTTTGTTTTGTTTTGTTTTTTGAGACAGGGTCTCGCTTTGTAGTTCAGGGTGGCCCTGAGCTCACTATGTAGCCCAGGCAAGCCTTGAACTTAGCAGCACTCCTGCCTTTACCTCCCAAGTGCTGGTATTACAGGCATGAGCCACCATGCCCAGCAAAGGTATTATAATTATATAACTTAATAGTATTATTATTTGAAAAAGCAGAGTATATAAAATAGCAAAAGTGCTTAAATGCAGCCATTTAAAATATTTCAATAAAAACCAGATACAAATTGTATGCTTTGCTTTTTATGCACAGAGGAAATACACATGATATGTGCCATATAGACACCATATAAATCATCTGTACTGTTACTATCTTTTCCAGAGTTTCAGAGAAAGTTATGCATAGGTAGTGCATAATTTATGTTCTCCTCGAGCTGGTGTCCTCAGCGGAACTGAAGCGCCTCATCTGTGTTTGTTTCCTAGGAATGCTCAGTGAACAATGTCACCTGCACACGGACGTATGAGAGAGTGTGAGCAGCCTCAGCCTGAAGATCTGGGCACCGGCACACGGGGATCCATAAACTCAATAAACCCGGATGATGGCCGACAGGACTCGGTCTCCTCAACACTCCGCTTGCAGTACCAGTCAAGGGCGCCTACATGGCCTAGTACACTGAGAGAGGGAGTGAGGAGAAGCAGGAGACAGATCCATGATGTGTAGGCCCAAGAGCGGAGACTCACACACTTCACCCCGTTTTTTCCCTCGCCAAGCAATTGTGTTCGTTCTTCAAGTACAACACTATGAGACGATGATAATTTTCAATAAACTGCTTAACATATGGTAACCCCACAACTTACACTAGAGTTGCAGATGAAAGTAACAGGTTTAGAACTCAGGTGATAACAGACACTCCAGATAATGCTATGCTGTGATTATAGAGAATACCTCCGCCTCCATCACCACCTCCGAAGCCACCAGCATGGAGAATGCTCCGTTTGATTTGGAGTGTTAGGCGGGGGAGGGGCGGATTTTAGAAACTCAGTGTATTGATCACTTTACTGTACAGATGGGACACAGGCCCTAATGAGTTAACAGTATACTTCAGTATCAATGATCTGAGGGGGAACTGGAGCCACTGCCTGTTTCTCGATTCCTGATCTCATAACCATAACCAAGTGATTCTAGGTTGGAACAGTTAGGAAGAACCAGGCTCACAGTGCATGACCACGAATCACAGGTAGCACTGCATCAGCCCATGAACGCCGCACCTGCCTCCTGTTGTCTTCACATGAGCGGCAGGTTGCCATAGCTGAGGCCAGTGAGCACATGGTGTTTGGCTACGTGAACTTGTAGCTTCCCAGCACTTACTTGCCTGTTATGATATATAGAGGATCTTGATATTCTTGAAGAAGTGAAAGACATGCTTGCTTAGTGTGCTAAGTGATGAAAACGATAATGAAAAACACACAGAGGCATTTGCTCCCCGCAGCTTCACAGACAGGACAGGGGCTGATAGAGCTGTCTTCCAGAGGCCCCGCCTGTGGCTCTGGACATGAGCAGCTGTGATACGGGACTCGCTGCAGCATGCTGCATGTTATCCCATCAGCACTGAGCTCAGATTTATTTTGAAACTGTAGGAGTTTCCGGAAAAAGTCCTTCTTTTAGCGTCAACATGAGGGCGACTTACTTGCTGTGGTAATGAAAATACTTACAGGCTGCAGGGACCCAGGGCGAGAAGCTTTGTAGTACAGGAGAGTTTTTGGATACTGCAGGAGCACGAGAGAGACATCCTGATCATTCTCTGTGGCCAGGGCCTGGAAGTCGGTGGACTTGGGAGAGCTCCAGTTCTGCATGAGCAAGTCCACGCGAGTGTGGTCATTTGGATATTGAGAAAATGTATGACATTATTTGTCAATAACCTGGGAAGGTCTAGAGAGACCTGTATACTCAAAACATACACAACACAACAACAACCAGAGACTTTCAGCAGAGCTGAGCAGTATACATTCCTTCTACTTCCTTTAATGAGTTGAGAATCACTAAAATATGAAGTCATTCATCATGGCTAGTGCAACTACATTACTAAACGAGAGGCATAGTGTTCAACAGTTTCAATAGATATATAATCTCACTTTTTTTTTTTTTTTTGAGACAGGTCTTGCTTTGTAGTTCAGGCTGGCCCTGATCTATATAGCCTAGGCAAACCTCAAACTAAGCGATCCTCCTGCTTCTGCCTTCTGAGTGCTGGGATTACAGGCGTGAGCTACCACGCCCAGCACTGTGGTATGTGGTACTGATTGCTGGTGGGCGTGAGTCACCACACCCAGCATTGTATGTGGTTACTGGGGATAGAACTCAGGACCTTGTGCTTGTGAGGCAGGTGCCGGAACCACTGAGCTAAATCTCTGGCCCTACAACCTCACTTTTTGGTGAGCTATTTACAGAGGCATAAAACTAATACTCAGAGTTTAGACATTTTGCCTAAAGTTCCTCAGGTGGATCAAAGCCAGAGGTCAAACCTAAGTCTCTGTGCCTCCAAATTCTCTGTTCTTTAGCCATGATGCCAGAGCATTTCTTCAGAAATAAAAATCCTTAGTTTTTTAAGAATCTTGTGCCATATTAAATATAAGTAAATGTATAATTAAGATTATTAACTTGAAATTATCCATTGTACACTTCATTAATCAAAATACATTGTATCAAGCTCAGAAATTATGAAGCCTGAGAGATCCACCTTACCTAAAGTCTCAAGCCCTGAACCAATCAGAAGGATTGCATTTTGGAACTGAAGACTTAAGACAGACAAAAGAAGCAAACTTTGGCTAATCTATTGCCAGTGTGAGACAGCTTTTCCAGGAACTTGTTGCTTAACCTGGTAACAATGGCAATAAAATCTAAGGATGTAAGGCAAGAAGGGTTGGACTAATAGATGAGCTAATAAGTTTTATCCTAGCACTTATAGATAAGAAATCTTGCTTTGGAAAAAACTGGGACTACTGTGTGTGTTATAAATTTAGCTCACTTTTATATGACACAGTGTGGAAATCTCATGTAAATAAACATTTAGCACAAGGTAGGACTCTGAGGACCATGGAGTAAGATTCTTCACTTAACGAGGCAGAGAACTGAGGTTCTCTTGAAGAGGAATGTGACAAGACCTTGTTGGTGGTCACTCCAGGTCTATCTGATTGCTACTGTGGATTTGTTCTTAGTAAATGTCATAGTTTGTGGCATAAACCATACAAAATCCTTAAGGAAAAAAATGAAAGGAAAACTGAAGTCACTATTTTAGACTACTTTGGTTTTATACTTGTTTTTGAGAACCATGTTATGTCACCCAGGCTAGCCTAGAACTGGACTCAAGCAATCCTCCTGCCTCAGCTTCCTGAGGTAGCTGATTCCACAGGCATGGAACACCAAGAACTGTTGATAAGATATAACATTTAATTAAATACATTGTATTAAGCTCAGAACCAGGGACAAGCATGCCAACTGGAAGAGACTCATTTACACTCTGTGACAGAGGAAGCATATCTTCCTCACTTCAGGATACAAGCACTTCTTTGCATAAAACTTGTTGACTTAACTTTTGTTATTAGTAGTGTTCAATTCTTTTCCAATCGATGGGCCTCTTTTATCAAATTTATGCAGAACTCTCATCTTAAAAGAGATAACTGTCGCTCTGAGCCTTCATCACATCTCCCTTTCCTGTCACCAAGGAAGGTTCCAGAAACACCTCTAATAGCAAGTGGCTTGCTATCACTTGGTGTCTGCTGATGGCCTTAGCTTACTTGTGGTTTTTACCTTTTCAAAGTATCTAACATAATCACTTTAAGAATTATCTGTTATACACTTCATTATTCAAAGAAATGTAGAAAAAAATGCAATTATATTATGATTCCATAATGAGACAGAAATCATATGTTATTTCAAACAAGTTTTACCTTTTATTAAAAAAGTTTCATAGAAATAGTTTGTATACAGTATGATTCACCTATTAAAGTGTATAGCTAAACCGGGCGTGGTGGCTCATGCCGGTCATCCCAGCACTCGGGAGGCAGAGACAGGAGGACTGCTGAGTTCGAGGCTTGCCTGGGCTACATAGTGAGCTCAGAGCCAGCCTGAACTACAAAGCGAGACCCTAGCTCAAAAAAAAAAAAAGTGTATAGCTAAATAGTATATTTAGAATACAGTATTTATGGAATGGTGTAACATAATCATAATCTAATTTTACAGCTTTTTTATCAACCTCAAAAGAAACCTTGCAGCATTAGAAACCATGAGATTTACTGCTTGCCTGGTTTTGAGTGGTGGTGGTTGTAGTGACCCTTGAAAACCACACACGAGGTAACTGAAGGTGGAGTACAGGAGCTCTTACGTGCATGATGTGACATGCTGTACCTAACAATCTTCTCTCCACCCATTCCTTTGAGAATATTCTAGAATGCGTTTCAACATTATAAAATCCTGATAGGCCCCAACTTCCAAACACTTGGCTAACTTTAGGATAGTTCAGGTTTGAACAGTTTTGAATTTAGATTGTGACTACTTTCTTTTCTTGCAATATTGCCCTTTATTATTTGTTTGATTCCTACAGAACTACCAATTAAGATTACCAGTTTCTACACAAACACATATGTATCAAGATTTAGTATATTATGACACTGGCAGATACAGATGTCTTATTTCCACCACCTACTTCCATTCTCTTCAAGAACTGGGAAAAAGCTGGGTCCTTTCCTATCTTGTGCATTAGGCTATCAGGTGCGTTGCTTTTGAAGAGTAATGCTGTCAAAATGGGAGGTATGCATTGCTGAAAGGAGCTGGTACTGATGCTATCATGAAAGCTGAGATCAGAAGGAATATATGACTTGTTTCAAGTCATAATGTAATCACAAGGATTGGCTTTGCTTTTGTGTTGCACGTAGCTAGAATACTAAACAAAATACATAAAGAGCTATTTTCAGACATTGGAAAAAAGGAAAGGCAGGCTCATAATGCCTTAGGAAAGGGAAATATTTGAAAAGCACCCTGATTATTGACCTAGCCTTCTGCCTGGGAGCATGTTCCCACAAAAAGCTTAGGGAGTGAGTCTCAAGGATAGCATGATGACCTCTTGAGTTGTGGACAGATGTAGGATGGTAAGGGCTTTAAGGCAACCAGAAGATGGGGCCAGGGTTTCTGGAGAGGGGTCTAAAGCAAAAGAATGTGAAATAACAAATTCAAGGCCATCTTCATTCTTGACATCTTTAGCTGTTCATGCACAAACTTCTGTTTGGTCAGAATCAGAAATGGCCAGAGGGCTTCTGAGCGAACAATTTCCAGACCTCAGACAAGGCAAAGGGTTGATTGAGACTAGAATATAGACTCACGGTACTCAGCTAAGGTATCCCGAAGAAACCCCAGAAGGATCACTTCTTGGTGCTAGGGCTGAACTACCCCTAAATTGTAGGGACAGTTTAGGTTTGTAAATTCAAGCTGATCTGCAAATAATTTAAATTTCTACAAGAACAGAGGTCAGCACTCTTTAAAGAATAACTCAAAGGAAGGGACTCAATAGGCTCTCAGCATGACTTCATGATATTTGTGAGTCCAATCCAAAACTACGTGTGACCAGAACAGGAAAATGGGATAGCTGGAAAAGAATCTGTCCTTAGGAACAAACCCAATTACACTTCTACAATCCCAGCCCTCTGGAAGACTGAGACAGGAGAAGATAATAAATTTAAGTTCAGACTTAGCAAATTGATTTAGTGAGTTCCTGTCTCAAAATTTTAAAAAGAAGAAAAGGAGAGAATACAGGGATAAAACACCCCTGGGTCTAATCCCCAGTATTACCAAAAAATAAGAAGGAGGAGGTGGACGAAGAGGAAGAGGAAGAGGAGGATGAGGAGGAGAAGAGAAAGATGAGAAGGAGGAGGAGGAAGGGAGAAGGAAGAGGAAGTAATATAGATGATGAGATAAGTAAATACAGACTTTGTAAAGTAAATATATTCAAGTGCTGAAAGACTGAAATGAATCTGAACATAATGAGATAACGCAGGATAAAG
Source organism: Thryonomys swinderianus (assembly GCA_004025085.1). Taxonomy (NCBI): domain Eukaryota; kingdom Metazoa; phylum Chordata; class Mammalia; order Rodentia; family Thryonomyidae; genus Thryonomys; species Thryonomys swinderianus. The sequence goes on along the minus strand of PVIC010001851.1, from coordinate 28,292 downwards.
CTTCTAGCATTATAAAAATACAAATATGAACATTTGCTATAAAGGATTAAGAACAACCAGAAACCATTCGAGAAGTGACTAGGGAACTTGAAAACACCATAATGAAATCACAGATCAAAAAGAAAACTGAAAAATGCTTTTAGTTCAAAGAGCCCCTTTATCCAGGTAAACATTTTCCCAGAGGAAGATGTGGAGTAACCACAACTTAATGGACACTTGATATAAAGGTGTGATCAGTGATCTTTTATATGTTTTTATTTTTTAACTTTTTTTTTTTTGAGACAGCATCTCGCTTGTTGGTAGTTCAGGCTGGCTCTGAGCTCACTGTGCAGCGCAGACAAACTACCAACTCAGCAATCCTTCTTCCTCTGCCTCCTGAGTGTTTGGATTACAGGTGTGACCCACCACTCCCGGCACTGTGGTATGTGGTTACTGGGGATCGAACCAGGGACCTTACGCTTGCTAGACAGGGTCTGGAACCACTTAGCTAAATCTCCTGACCTCTTTATTTTTGTTACCAAATACTTGCTTAAAATTATTACATTTTAAAAACTAATTTACATATAATCATACATTACTTTAAAACAAAACTGCTTTGGTTCGTTCTTGGTTTCCACCCGGAATAGTGCCAAGTAGCGCTAAATAAATACCGAACGAATAAATCAATCAATGAATTCGGCTCTATTAAAGTAGTACTTCCTACTATTTTCCTCAAGGTGGCGCTCTATACAGCACAAAGGATCATCAAAGACGCTAGATTCTTTTCCTAATACATCTTTGATATCTGACCAATTTTCTTTTATTATGCACATCTTTTATTAAAACCTTTCCATCTTTTTGGCCTATTGGTCTTTGAGTTCATTTTCTTACGTGTAAAGTGTGAGAGGTATAAGCTTTCTTGCCTTTCCCTTTAACATTTCTTGAAAGCTATTACAACTAAAGCTTAACCTCACTTACTATATTTATATTTATTATAGAAGGATTTATCTGACAGACAGATGTATTTAATGCTAAATTTTACAGTCAATTATTCATTTATTTTTATGATATTTTCTGATGACTATATGACAGTTTCTTTCTGAATTCGGGAAAATTATCTGTGAACATTTGTGAATAGGGATGGAGTCTCTGAGTCCTAAGGTGGATATTTGCTTAATTTTAAAGAAATGGTCAAGCTATTTTCCAAAATTGATGTGCTCCTGGATAGTCCCACCAGCAATTTATGAGAATTTCAGTTTCTTCATGTCTTAGCCAACAGTAGGGTCAGTCTTTAGATGTTAGTTAGCTCTTCTAACATGTGGATAGTAGTGTCTGCTTTAGCAGCACATACATTAATGTGTGAATAGTAGTCATGACTGAACTTTTTATTTTTTTATTTTTTTGGAGACAGGGTCTTGCTTTGTAGTGCAGTCTGGCCCTGAGCTCACTATGTAGCCCAGGCAAACCTCAAATTCATCAATCCTCCTGCCTCTGCCTCCCAAGCGCTGGAATTACAGGGATGAGCCACCATACCCAGCATTGTGGTATATGGTACTGATCACTGGTTGTGGTACTGTTATATGTGGTTACTGGGGATTGAACCAGGGACCTTGTTCTTGCTAGGCAGGCACCGGAACCACTGAGCTAAATCTCTGGCCCAATGAATGGAATTTTTGAGTGAAATTATTGTTATTCTCTAAAATATTGACTCTAGACCTAAGATCTATAGGTTTAGTATGAGCCTTACATAAAGGAAGGACTAGCATATGCCTAAGAGAACTAATTTCAGAGACATGAAACTTTTCTCACTCTTTTCTACCTCTCCAGTATGTCCTACCAGGAGTTCTCCTACTGCACCATTTATTTTCATTGGCTCCTCAAAATGTTACTATCTCAGAGTTCTCCTTTAAAGCCAACTGCTGCTGGGGAAGGACTGCACTGATTTCCTACTGCTGGACAAGCTCTGGTCTTGCCAGATCCTACAGGACTGGAATGCAGAGTCTAGCAAGGAGCTGACTGGTTGGCTGGATCTTTCAAACTCAAACTACTTGCTAAAATTTAAATGTTTCCTACCTTTAAATGAATCTTAACCACTTAGTTCTGAGTCAGAAAAGGATTTAGTAATTTTATTTATGTTCTAACCCTTAATTCTGTTGATCCACAATTGCCAAGAGCATTTACTCTGTATTTCCTGGGTGCTTACCTGCTTTGACTTTAGCATATGCCCTTAGCTCTCCATAGTGTTAATATAGTTACATAAGAAATTTGTTTTCCTCCTGACCTCTTAACGCAATTAATTCCTTTGTTTAGTAAGACACAGCCTAGAACTCCTACAGAATGGAAACATTTGTAAGTCTTTTATTACTTAGACTGGTGTTTACCAAGTCTGGGGTACCTGTTAAAAACCAGAACCTTACAATTAAGAATGGATGAGAGCAAGAATTGAGTTTTAAGAACCAAAATTTTCAAAAGAATTTGCAATCCAGATAGTTACATGTAAATTTAGTATTGAAAATTCTTTTATTACTTAGGATTTATGGGCTTTTGTTGTTTTTGGATAAACAGCATCAGAAGAGGACTTGAGAATTCTCTAATTGCTCTGAATTTCTATGATGTATGGCAAGTCTTGGTTTTCCAAATTCTCAAAATGTGTGACAGAAACAAAGCTAAAACCTCTAGATTAGCAATGTTCTTTATATCATGTTCTTCCTTCCATCATAATTTCATTCTGAGGTCATCTTCATTATACTTAATATATTTTCAAAAATTTTAAATTTTATTTAATCATTACTACTTCTCTTTAAGAAGTAGGAATAACACTGTCAAATAACAAGCTCAGGCAATTACATATACTAATTTTAGGGTTAGGTTGAACTAAAGCTCAATACTTGAATTTCTTTCTCAAATGAACATATTTGTAAGAAAAAGTCATAGTTATTGTAGTTATCACAACCATCTTCATCATTTTCAACATCAATTTTTAGTTAAGTCACTAAACTAATTAATCCCCATCCTTGAAAATTTTAATAGGTCCCTAAAACCTAAGAGAAATATAATTGTGGACCAAGTGTCACAAACACATAACAGAAAGGACTTGACTTAGCACAAGAAATAGTCTAAAGCTGTAAACACACTTATCCAATTTAGGATACTACATAAAAGTGAGCAAACAGGCTCTGTGGATATAGTTTAAGAGCATAACGTATCCCTGGCATGCGTGATGTCCTGGGTTAAATCACCAGTACCTCACTGCACACACACACACACACACACACACACACACACACACACACACAGAAGTTAGCAAATGATCTGAGACTTTCTACCAGCTAAGACAACTAGTCGTTTAAGAGAAAGCTTATAGCCAAGATACTGTCTCAGATTTCACTTGATTTGAGCTGTGCCACTAACTACCATGCAGGCGACTTCACAGCTGTGTAAAACATGACAAGTCAGGCTTCAGAATGGGAAAGATCTGTTCTACTTCAAACCAGTTAATGTTTCTACTTCACAGATATGAGCCTAACTCATCCATTACTCACAGTGGCATAGTCCATGTAGCTCACAATACTTTCATGGACCTGTACAAATCTTAGTTTCTTTTAAAAACAAAGGGGAAAAAAATGAAATTTTAGGGTCAAAGAATCCTTGATTTTTTTTCTTCATACCAGAATAAACATAAAAATTTTAAGCCCCTGAAAATTATTAAATTTTGCCTAAAACACTAAACATATTTTCAGTATTTACTATTACATCAAAAATAAGATTGAATATTGGTATTATTATGGTGAGAGGGACTATGAATACAAGACAAGCCAAGTCTCACAAAGGATAATGCTATCCTGTGTTAATTCATTAAATTTCAATATATTTGCTGTTTGATGAATTTACCTATCCTTAAACTGTGGGTCTCAGTGCTTTTAGGATGGTGAATTTTGGTAAAACTCTGTAGAAAAACAATGCTGTCAGATTCAACCTGGTGGTTTTCTAATTATTTGCTCAATTGCAGCCCGTAAAAAACTTTTCTGTCAGTTGCTTTCTTAGCTTCCTTGTTTGTTCCGCAGCCTCCACCCTTTCCTGCCTTCCTACAGAGCACACTCTGGAAGATTCTGATAATATCAGGTAAATGGTCAAGAAAACCGGTTATAGGATCAAGTAACTATTTGTAGTTGCAAATTTCAATAATATTGAGCCATCTGAAGAATCATAGAAAAGGGCAAAGATAAGGTAATGGTGGACCACTGAAGTGCCCTTTCTAGTTCTTTTTTGTTGTTGTTGTTGTTTTTGTTTTGTGGTTCCAGGGATTGAACTTGGGCCCTGGTGCATCCAAGGTTGGCGCAGTAACACTTGAGCTAAATCCCCAGCCCTTAAGATTCCCTTTCTAAAAGAGAGATGCTAGTAACTGCTCTGGCTCATACCTATAATAGCAGCACCCTGGGAGACACACAGGAGGATTCTGTCTCAGCCTGGTCAACATAGGGTCTTAGTGAGAACCTAACTCAAAATAAAACAACAAAAAGAAAAACAACATGCTCAGGATGGAGTTTAGGGCAAAGCTCATGGGTTCAATCTCCAGTGCTGAAAAATTAAGTAATAAAATAAAATAGAGGTGTTTTTGGGAGAAGTTTGATGCTGCATCAGTGTCAAAATCATAATCTACTGCATTCCTCTACCTCCCCAGGGCACCTTGGGAAGGCCTGACTTGCAGCTTCCCTTCCTCTTCTCTACTACATATTGCATTTCACACTCCTTATTCTACTCTAAGCCATAGTCTGATAATTTCCAGCTAGTAGTTTTTTGTAATTTAATTGAAATCTTTAAGAAATGATTACTATTCTTTCTGAATTAAATAGTCTGGGTATATAGAAACTGGACAGCTAACTGTGGCTAAAGAAAGTAAAGTCCTCATGTGTTCAGTCCTAACAGAACTGAACTTGACCAGGCATGGTGGCACGTGCCTGAAACCCCAGCTTCTTGGGAGACTGAGGTAGGAGAATTACACGTTTAAGGCCATCTTGGCCAACTTAGTGAGATCTTGCCTCAAAATAAAATGGACTGGAGATCTAGCTCAGAGGTAGAACACTTGCCTAGCATGTGTGAGGCACTGAGTTCAATCCCTAGCAGCAGAAAAATGAAAAAGAAAAAAGAAACGAAAGAAAAAGAAACTAAAGTTTGTCCATAGTGAACTTTTCAGAGGGTCTGTTTCATGATGACTGAACACACATATTAAAGTGATCATAAAACTATTGTTGAAGAAATAATTAATGTGGTAACATTCACCATCATGGTCATTAACAAAACAGGCTCTCTTCTCAAGGCAGGACTCACACAAGAACACAATGAAGACTGTTTCCACTAAGTGGTAGCTATGTTAGGCCATATCCATAATAGGACTACATATGCTCCAAGAGTTCAAAGAATAGAGCAGACATATTCTAAGAGGAGAAGTTGAAGACAATGTCACAAAGAGATCCTATGTGAGAGACAGTTTTAGAAGAGAATTTAGAGGTAATTGTGAGTTGCAGGAATGAATCATCAGTAATGATTGATGAAATAAACAGTTGAATAATAGATTTTAGAACATGAGGTACAGGAAGAGACTATTAGATTTAACCTCTTGCCTAGGGAGTAAAGGTCTAATTAGCTAGTTCTGCAGATAAAACAACTGGAGATAAACCTACTTGGAGAGGTTAAGTGAGGTCACCAAGAAGTCCTTATTCTAGTGAGTTTTCAAACTTTACTGTCTAAAGTGCGTAAGCATGAAAACTTCTGGGCTTATACCCTAGGAAGTCCAACTTAGATGGGGCCGGAGTAACAGATTTGTACTCTGTGCAACAGTTTCAGATGGTCTTCAAGAGTAGAAACTTCGGGCTGGAGGGTTAGCTCAGTGGTTCCAGCGTCTGCCTCGCAAGCGCAAGGACCTGAGTTCGATCCCCGGTAACCACATATAATGCTGGGCGTGGAGACACGCCCACCAACAATCAACACCGCATACCACAATGCCAGACGTGGTGGCTCACGCCTGTCATCCCAGCACTCGGGAGGCAGAGACAGGAGGATTGCTGAGTTCGCGGAGGCTTGCCTGGGCACCATAGTGAGCTCAGCGCCAGCCTGAACTACAATGCGAGACCCTGTCTCAAAAAGCAAAAAAAAAAAAAAAAAAAAAAAAAAAAAAAAAAAAAAAAAAAAAAAAAAAAAAAAAAAAAAAAAAAAAAAAAAAGAGTAGAAACTTCATGTGGGAGATGGGGCTGTAATAGAACAAGTCATCAAGGGACAACTTTTCCATGTTAAGGACAATCCAGTCAAGTTACCTTCAACTCCAGGTAGATGGGTAAATATCTGGTTTATCTCTTCACTGGTGTTCTTTAGCCATTCTTTTCTAGTTTTAAAAACTTCTTTCCTAGCCAGCAAACAGAGGTGTGCCATCACCAGAGTTTGAAAAGGCCTCTTCTTAACTGTGTCTAAGTGGCTTAGACAAAGCATTGGTGATAACCAGTCCCAGGGAAGAACTGGGGGTGCTGGAAAGAATGAAAGGCTGAGCCAAAACCCTGAGGTTAAGCTCTATATGTATCATTTGCTGGCTGTTTATGCTTGATGGAATAAGGAGACCAGTAAGACTTTCACCGATTGTATTACATGATTTTAGAAAGGACCAAAGAATGTCATATAACAGTTCCCTAAAACTATGAAGACCAATACCAAGTTTAAAAAAAAATTATTGTAGGAATTCAATTCAACATTTTATTTAACAAATAATATATCATAACTTTTAATTTATTTTATTTAATAACTACCTACTACAAGTAAACCACTGTATGGTTACAGGGAAGTAGGTCCTCAGCCTTGTTGTCAGGAGGGAAAAATGCCACATATGAACAATACCCTTTTGCTCCCTGTCACTGCCATAGTCTTTGGGTCTCTGACGTTGATCAGAGAAAAGCACACTCTCAAAAAAGCCCCATCTGCCTGCTCTTCCGAGGTTAAGAGCTAGAGCAACGAAGGAGGGAGGCAGTGGAAGGGCTTCAATTTCTTTCTCTTTTTTTTTTTTGGAGACAGGGTCTCGCTTTGTAGTTCAGGCTGGCCCTGAGCTCACTATGGTGCCCAGGCAAGCCGCTGCAAACTCAGCAATCCTCCTGTCTCTGCCTCCTGAGTGCTGGGATGACAGGTGTGAGCCACCACGCCTGGCATTGTGGTATGCGGTGTTGATTGTTGGTGGGCATGAATCTCCACACCCAGCATTATATGTGGTTACCAGGGATCGAACTCAGGACCTTGCGCTTGCGAGGCAGGTGCCGGAACCACTGAGCTAACCCTCTGGCCCTAATTTATTTCCCTTTTTTCCTTTGTAGCTTTAGGAGTCTTCTTGTACTGTTTTATGGGAGAAGTTAAGAAAGGCCTCAGTGAGAATGTAGGAAAAAAGAGTTGCTGGTGTACCTTGCTTGGGATCAGACTCTTTTGAAGAAAAATTAAGCTTATCTTTTTGAAGTTTTTGCATTTCATAGTTTATCTCATGAGGGCAAAGTTCCCAATACTGGACAGGATAACATATCTTTGGCCTGCACACTCCACTGCATCTATTTTGAGGGTCCTAGGCAGAAAGAATGGTTCTTACAAAGCCAGAGAGCAGAATATATCTAAAACAGGTCTGAAAACAGCGCCCATCAGAACGTGATTAGTATTTCAGAGAAGCAAGAGTGCTATCAGCCACAGGGGAGTGGGAGATAGAAAGGACCCATATTCTCGGGAAAAGCAAATGGCAAATAATTGCCCAGAAAGCAGACCCTAATAGACGTACAAGTCAAATCACTTCTGACTTCCTTTTATCTTACTCTATTCGCTTTTCTAAGAAAACAACTACAGTAGCTATTTGGACCTCCAAATTATTCTACCAGACACTCCTTAAAAACTAAGCTGCTCTGCCCCTTGAATCATCCTGTTCAAACTAACCTAACACAACCTCCCTATTGAAAAGACTCGATGACTTCATCTGGAAGACAAACACCTCTGCTTAACTTCATTCAGCTCCAGAGCCACCCACTCAAGTTGCCCCTCTGCACACAGAGATAGTTACTCGCTACTCTGGGCTGCAGCTCTTCTTCCTCTTCTTACCTCCATATGGACGCGTGCACTGCCCCTCCCCCCGTGGTGGTGCCTCACCCCCGCCCCCAACTTCTGTTCATCCTTTGGCACTCAGCTTGGGTGACACGTTCTCAGTGAAATCTTTCGAGATTCTCCGCGTGGACTTGTTCTTTCCTTGGAAATTCTGATGAACCACTTCTAGGTTGCAGTGGGATCACTCTTTCAAGAAGTATCTGGAAATTCTGCCCGCAGTGACTGAGTAGTTCTACCACTGTCAAGTCTGAGCTTTAAGTAAATTCTCCCCTTGTCCTCCACTGAGGTAGAAAGGACAGTTCACCTGGATTCTTGGATTAATTTCTTTCTGTGGATGTTCAAACAACAGGGATTATAGTAACCACAGGAATTTACTGCAGAAGAAGCTGATCTTTCCTACATGCAAGTTCTTTAAAAGTCTCTCCCTGGAAACCTGCCTGTTTGCTGCCTATGTTGGGTTCAAGCAGAAGGTCTGAGCTTTGGCTGGTACTTCCTTGAAAAATTTTGCAATCAATTTTTTTTTTCTTTTCTTATCCCACTTATAAGCCAGGAACTTTTTTTTTTTTTTTTCCTAAGAGGCTCAGCCATGAAAGGTCTATTAAACCAGAGAAAGATGAGTAGTGGAGTCAGATCTGTTTTAAGTGATATCTGAGAGTATAATTGTTATTGGAAGATTTTCAACTTTGACTCCTTAAATTTATTTTTAAGTCACACCAACTGTGTCTTCTGTCTTCATCAGATGTTTTTCATTGCTCGGCTTGAGTTCAGCCTCACAAATGCTAGGCATGCTTTCTGTCTTTAGCTATGGCCCCAGCCCTTCGTGTTTCATTTTGAGACAGGGTCTTCCCAGTATGCCTCCTGCATAGCTGGGATTATCGATGTGGCCACTGCCTCTGGCTGCTCATTAGAGTCTAATACGGTAGACATGACCAAGGAATCTGCTTCTTTGTTGGTATTGGTTTCAGTTTTCCAAATGATGTGATGTACAGCCATGGAATTAATGTGTTTCATCTGTTTAAGTCACTTTACCAAGGCTTTCCTCTACCCTAACTTCCACTGCCCAAGCAGGTCCATCCTTGAATTAGTTACTGTTCGGTTCAATAAGTCTCACACACCCTGGCAGGTGAGCAAGTGGAAAAATGATGACTCTTGTTTTCTGAACTGGAAACACAGGCATTTCACGGTCAGAGGGAGTTCCCCGAGATTTTGAGCAAATGAAAGAGGAGCCAGAAAGGGGCTCTGATGCAATTGATTAGATCAAAGAGAATTCTTTGTCCCATGTCAGGTAGTTTTCTGCATAACATGCACCTTATAATGCTCAAAGTTAATAAGTGCTGTGGTCATCTATTCTGTCTGGAGACCATCTCTTAAGAGCAAGACATTGTGAGAGGGACTTTTGCCTTTCATCTCAGCCTCTTTGTTTTTCAAAATCTTCCTGTGGTTGAGCCAATAAAACTGCAACTCAGCCATCCCTTGGTAATTACAGCAGGACTGTCCTGAGGACTAATTATTTCATTTATTCAACTAGCAGAAGGACAATTACGTGGAAGACAATCTTGGGCAATGGTTCCTGTGTGAGTGTCTAGCCCTAGAGATCCTCTTGCTGTGTCAGGACACCCTACTCAACCTTGGCTCTTCATGGCTTTAGAGGGATGGAGTCTCCATCACTCTAAAGGTCCCTGAGCTGGTTAGTTGATTAGTTCAGTGTAAGAGCCACTTGTCCAGGGGTCTCTTGCAGGGAATGTTGATATCTTTCTCTCCCAGACATATTGCAAAATGTTCAGATCCCATGTAGAACTCCCAGGGTTTCTGATTTCAGCTCCAAGGAAGAGGCATTCTCTGTCAGTCCCAAAGGTGATCCTGAAACACGGCCAGAGTACCTTACCACTCTGCTTATGCTTTGACAAAAAGGTAGGCAGGATGGGGAGAATATCTGACCCACTCGTGAGATTCAGAAGTTGTCTGTCCAGATCCTGCTTTTAGACAAAGGAGTGACTTCAGGATAGACCGGGGCTCCCTGCTGCATCTCACTGCTTACAGGCCAGGGCTACACAAATGCTTATGACTTCTCTTTTAATTAGACATCTTCCAATTGGCCTTCTTGCTTTTGGTACTTCCTTGGTTTGCCGGCCTCTCTCTCCCCATCTTGATTTTAGCTCCAGCTTCTATATTTTTGCTAGAATTATTGTTATAAGAGATCATTGCTGCTTCTCCATGATTTACACTATTCAAGTATTCACGGTAACCGTCCCATACCAAGTACAGGTTCCTCTGCAAAGGATGTGAGGCCAGGCATCACGTAGCCCTGTCCAGCCTGGTCTTCTGTGCTGACTCATGGGTGACTGTCTCATGCACATGACAGCATGAGAAAATGTTTCTGCCTACAAAGTGCTTTCCATGACCACGTGGTGGACTCTTCAACTTTCAACCTTATGCTACAGCTTGATTCATCCCCTAAAGACCTCTTCACCCTTTCCACGCAGGTTTATTATTTCCTCTGAGTCTTATGCATGCTTAGTACTCTATATTACATTTACTTTAAAGTCTATTCTTCATAACATTGTGAAGTCATGCCTTAATGATAAGTAATAATTAGAATTAAAATCATAGTTGTAGCAAATCTACATCAGCTAATTATCTCATGGTGGTTCTATAGTTTATGCTTTATATGAATTACATCCTTTCTTTCTGTTAAAACCTTCAGAAAGAGGTACTAGTATAGAAAATAGCAATTTAAAATCAAAAAGTGTCTCACTTGGAATTAGATATTTTTCACTCCATAGGCACTTAGTCAATGTTTATCAAACAAATAAATAATTGATGTATAGTGAAAGAGTGAATAAATGATGCCAAGTTCTCAATAAGTTGTGGCTGTTGCTACCTACAAATTGATCAGTAAGGATTCCTGGGAATTAGTTCTGCTTTCAGGGAGAGCAAAAGAGAGGTGCTGGAAACAACCTTTTGTTTTCTCTGAAAATTATTTCTTCAACAACGACCTTAAATAGGAAATCCAGATGATACAAAAATAAAATACATATGTGAGAGGTTATACAGAGAAAGTGATTTTCAAAGCCAAGTCAAGGGAGAGAGGATGGGATTGTGTGTGGTCATTGTGACCTGTACATACCCCATCCCCCAGGAGCCCCCCACCCCGCGGGCGAGGCCGTTCCCTCCTCCCGAGCCTCAGCCCTGCCTCTGCCCCTGGAACAAGGCCTGTCTTGAAGAAGCACTGGCTTTGAATCCTCGCTGCGGATGCATTCGCATGCCCTCTGACTTTGCAGTGAGGGCTCCATGGCACTCGTGTCCTGGTTCTCACAGCTGGGCTTTCTTCTTGTAACCTCGTGCTTAGTGTGTGAGCTGGATCTGGTGAGAAGACTGACTTAGCCCAGGTGCTGGCCCCCGTTTGGTTAACTGGCTTCCTGATTAAGTCTCAAGGGATACCCTGAGTGCAGGGTCCCCCTGCCTGCGTGGCTGCCCTGCCTGACCGCCTGCACACCCAGATCTCTGGTCATGCTTGTCTGCTCAGCTGAAGGCACCACCTCAGATCGGTTGCAGATATCACCAGGTTAAGTTGATAGTACTCCATCAGCACCTGTCGTGCTCTGTCTAGTTTGTGCAGGTGCCGGGCAGGTAAGCCAAATATCAGATTACAGTAAAGACTACAGTCCTGCACTTTTAGAATGAGTCTGATGCTGGAGCTCGTATCAACAGTCCTCCTAGAAACAAAGTTATTTGTAGTTTACTCTCTTGGCTCTTGGGGAGCCTGGGGTGGAGGAAAATAGCTGGTTTATGACACAAAACAAAGATCTAAGGCAATGTTTCTATGTTTCCAATACAGATGGTAAAATTTATAACTACATTCATTCCATAGCACCTGGGGGAAACGGTTTCTAAGGCTCAATCTCCACTGAAAGTACAAAATCTATGGATGCTCAAGTATCTTATATAAAATGTTGTGGAATTTACATATAAGCCTTATACATCTTCCTGTATACTTAAATCATCTCTAGGATACTTGTAACACCTAATAGAATCTAAGAGCTATTTTGTTCACAGAACTTTGTTCATAGAATGCTCACATACCACTTGGCTCATAGAATAATGACATAACATAGTTGCTCATATTCAAAAAGGTGTTTTGAATATTTAAGCATTGTAGTTGGTTGAATCCACAGATGCAAAACCCATAGACAGGAAAAGTTGATTATACCAAAGTTAACATGGACTATAATTCATGAAAAATAGGATAATTTTGGGAAAATAAAATTTCAACATGGAAGAGGGCATATGTGTAAAATGAAATATGTGATGCTGGTTGAGTTGGTATCTAGGTGACTTGATAAGGTGTGTCATTCCTCCTCCATAAAATAAAATTTAAAAACTTATTAGAGATTAATGACAGCACTATAACATGACTTATCTAATTATTTCTTGGGTGTTATTGTAAAATTGTAGTAATTAGAAGAATCTAAAACAATGAAGAGGAGCAAATTTATTAACAATAATATACTTTCTACTCTATGAAGGGAAAAAGAATTTTTTTTTTTTTGCTTTTTGGAGACAGGGTCTCGCTTTGTAGTTCAGGCTGGCCCTGAGCTCACTATGGTGCCCAGGCAAGCCGCCGCGAACTCAGCAATCCTCCCGTCTCTGCCTCCCGAGTGCTGGGATTACAGGCGTGAGCCACCACGCCCAGCATTATATGTGGTAACCGGGGATCGAACTCAGGTCCTTACAG
>PVIC010001851.1:0-15366 GCA_004025085.1 Thryonomys swinderianus | reverse complement strand
AGCCCAAAAGAATATTTTTTGATAAAAATTTAAAATATCAAAAAGTAAAGCTTACATATTACATGTACGATTATCATATACCTTGTCCTATACACTACTTACATATTTTGCGATGCATTTCCACATTCTATTATTTGATAAATAAATACCCAAGAACTACAACAAATGGTATACTGTTAAAAAGATCTGCTCGTTGCTGGGCCCGGTAGCCCACGCCTGTAATTCCAGCTCTCCAGGAAGCTGAGGCAGAAGGATTGCAAATGCAATCTTAGGATGGCCAACTTGGCAATTTAGTGAGACTGTCTCAAAATAAATAATACAGAAAAGAATTGGGAGTTACTGGTTATGAAGACCCTAAATTTATTTCCCACTACTGAAAACAATTTCACTAAAGTTTTATGTTTGGATATTTTTTGCAGCTATGCCATTGCTGTATTGCTTTCTGTTCCATGATTCTGGAATAAATCTTATTTTTTTGGACTTGAATAAAAAATAGAGGAACTGAGAGTATCTCATTGACTTGATTTAAAATAGTCCACGTTGTATAGTTTAGAGGAACTCAGAAGTATGCCAAAGGTCAAGGGGAAAACAAAAGCCATCTAGAAAGAAATGAAGATAATATCCCCAGCTCTGATTTGTGCGGAAGCAAGAATTACATTTGCATAGTTTAGCAAGGCAACTAGGGGAAAGAGCAGGAGCTGGGACAATTGCTTCCAAACTGTAGGGCGATCAGCAGTCAGAACCCCAGGGGACCCTGGATGAAGGGAAATTCCACTTTGCACTCATTGGGAATCCGTCAGCTCTGACTTTCCCTGAGCCTGTACAGGGACAAAAGCACACTTCGTACAACTCAGATGCACTGTAGCAAGTTAAGTAGAAGACAAAAATGTCTTATTAGATATTTTTCTAATCCAGAAGTCTTTTAATTTGAGGATTTAAGAAATAAAACATTCTAAGGAATATAAGTATATTCCAGAATATAAACTGGACTGGTAACACAAATATTAAAAATATATAGTTAATTTCAATGACTATTTGTCTGTTTGTTTTGTTTTTTTGAGACAGGATCTCCCTTTGTAGTTCAGGCTGGCCCTGAGCTCACTATGTAGCCCAGGCAAACCTCGAACTCAGCAATCCTCCTGCCTCTGCCTGCAGAGTGTTGGGATTACAGGTGTGAACCACCACACCCGGCCCTGTGGTGTGTGGTACTGGTTGCTGGTGGGTGTGAGTCACCACGCCCGGTATTGTTGTATGTGGTTACCGGGGATCGAACCAGGGGCCTTGCACTTGCTAGGCAGGCGCTGGAACCAGGAGCTAAGTCTCCAGCCCCTCAATGACTATTTGAAGAAGCACAGACTCCAAAGTGTGAACGACTTTAAAAAGACTAAACAAGTCTTACCAAAACATTAAATGAGTGCTCCAAAAAGGAGACAAAGAAAATTCTTTTAAAAATAAACTCATGTCAATATAATGCATAAATCTTAATACCTATGCACAGCAGTCAATATATTCAGAATTCCTTGCAACATTAACTTGATTTGTATTAGGTAACAGAGTTACCTGGAATTTCTAATTATTGATATTTAACAGTAGAGGTTGATATCAAAATGCTTGGAACCAGAAGTATTTGAGATGCAAGGTTTTTTTTCAATTGTATGATGTAACATACACTTAACATACAGCATGGGGGTGGTATTCGTAGCCTAAAGGTAATTGTATACAATATTTTTAGTGTACCCATATTTTGACTGTGACCTGTCACATGGGACCAATGGGAGAATTTTCCACCTGTGGTGTCATGATAACATACAAAAAGGCTTAGATTTTGGAGTGTTTTAGATTGGATTTTCAGATAGAAGCTCCTCAGCCTGTAATAGTACTTTTTTTTTTTTTTTTTTTGAGACAGGGTCTTGCTTTGTAGTTCAGGCCGGCTCTAAACTCACTATGTAGCCCAGGCAAGCCTGGAACTCAGCAATCCGCCTGTCTCTGCCTCCTGAGTGCTGGGATTACAGGCGTGAGCCACCACGCCCGGCACTGTGGTGTGTGGTATTGATGGCTGGTGGGCGTGAGTCTCCACACCCAGCATTGTATGTGGTTTCCAAGGATCGAACTCAGGACCTTGTGCTTGTGAGGCAGGCGCCAGAACCTCTGAGCTAACCCTCCGGCCCTGTAATAGTAATTTTTAATAGAGATGCTTAAAGAACCTTGTATTCATTGATATGTTTTTAAAGTATTACTGATGTGTTTTTGAAGGCAAAATAAATTCTTCTTGGTAGAATTCCTTGCTCTATGCACCACGAATGGCCAGGAAGCAGCTGTGTAGTGCGTCCACCACAAGAGGGTTATGAAACAGGCAATGGTCCCGGAAGTCCACTCAGGCGTGGAAATTGTAATGCTAGGAAACACAATCCCCATTTCTCGACCACTGAGCTCAGATTTTATGCTGTTTTTCTCTATGTCTATTTCCATTTAAAGCAACACCGTTAAATACACCATTGATTTACCATATATTGTTGAAGACTTAACAGTTGATTTAAGCTGCCTAATTCCCTGATTGATAGGTCCATTAATACAACACATTATGTAGTACATGTAAGGCACTCACCAGTTTTATACACATGAGAGTAAGCATTCTAAGAGAATCAGAATGGTGAGTTTTCTTCTCTCAGAAAAATATATTTTAAATTTGTTCCTTCTATTTACTAGTGAAGGGATTCGCCTCCCTCGGGAACTGTTTCTACAAGTTCTCAGTCACCTAGAAGGCACAAACGGGGAAAAAAAAACATACTTTGTAATGTCTTGGCTGGCCTTGAGAGAGTAGTTATGACCTAGGCATCGTTCCCGCAATTTTCATGCCTTATGATTTGAAAAGCAGATGAAAATACACAAAGGCCATATGCTCCCCCCACCCCGCTGTAGTTTGAAGGGACTCAACTGTTTGCTGTAAATCATCTCAGGAGAAGGTGCTGCAGACTCTACGTTCATTTCCTTTTTTCCAGAGAGTCACGAGTGCCAATCTATGTACCTAATGTTACTTATTTCCACATTCAATTGTTTCACCTTTTCCAAGCCAGGGTTTTCATGATAGGAACTCACATAACAAGACCTTAGTCCAGCACTAAATACGTGTTGACTCTTCTATGAACTAGCTCTGCACAGGCTTTTGGCTCTGGCTCTAGTACTCAAGTTTGTGTTTTTTTTATCAGCACTTACTTCCTGCCCATGTTGACTATTTCAATTGATAGACACCATGGAAAACAAGTCCAATTTCAAGTCAGTTCCACTGTGGGAATATGTTATCTCATTCACTATTGGCAGAATTTTAAAGAACATAAATACTTTGAGAGGCATTTCAGTAATGTACAATATTTAAATATATCTAACAATTAGCACATATGTTCTACCTATAGACATTTATTATCCAGAAATATATAAATGCAATAGTTGGCAGCAATTTTGGAAAAATGGGACACAGGGGCCGGAGGGTTAGCTCAGTGGTTCTGGCGCCTGCCTTGCAAGCGCAAGGACCTGAGTTAGATCCCCGGTAACCACATACAATGCTGGGCATGGTGTCTCACGCCCACCATCAATCAACACCGCATACCACAATGCCGGAGGTGGTGGCTCACTCCTGTAATCCCAGCACTCGGGAGGCAGAGATAGGAGGATTGCTGAGCTCGCGGCGGCTTGCCTGGGCACCATAGTGAGCTCAGGGCCAGCCTGAACTACAAAGCGAGACCCTGTCTCCAAAAAGCAAAAAAATAAAATAAAAAAATGGGACACAGGTATGTTCACTAACACAACACGATAATTATATTACTAAGATGAAGAATATGAAAGAGAACTATACAATTAATTTTGACATATCATCTGATACCTTCAATAAAATTTTTATATTCTATATGTAGGTTTACACAGGAAGCCCAAATATAGAAAAAGACTGAAAAGATATTAATGGTATTGTTAAAAGTTAAAATTCCCTGGTGAGTGGAACAATTGTTTTCTATGTCTGTGTAGTTTGAAGTTCTTTATCAAGGTTTATTAAATTTTAAACATTAAAATATTCCCATTTGGGGTAGAAAATTTTCCACCATGAGAGGAATAGAATATTGACATGCTTTTGTCTCTCGGGGAAAAATATTCTGAATCATAGATATCAAGAAAATTCACCTTGAATTGAGTGAATTTCTGCATCTGAAATTAGTCTCAAGAATACATTTTTACTTCAGGATAATTGCAGAAAAACAAAAATGCTGCCTTTTTCCCAGCACTCGGGAGGCAGAGACAAGAGGATTGCTGAGTTCGCGGTGGCTTGCCTGGGCACCTTAGTGAGCTCAGGGCCAGCCTGAACTACAAAGCGAGACCCTGTCTCAAAAAGCAAAAAAAAAAAAAACAAAAACAAAAACAAAAACAAAAAAAATGCTGCCTTTTGAGAGTTTCAAACTCAAAGGTTTCCCTGGTTAAGGCTATTCTTCATTACAGGAAATGTTCCAATTCTACGCAGCTCACAACTGACATTCTCAAGTGTATTATTTGTTCTCTGGAACTGTATTATTGTGATTATACCAATAACTTCACTATCTGCCACATGTTCAGTAAAGCATTTGCTAAGCAATATATAAAACACTTGATTTTCAATATTACTAACCTAAGTAATAACTATAAAATGTAGTTTTCCAGCTTGAGATACGAGAAACCTGAGTGTCATAGACACCAAAGAGCTTGCCTAAGGTCATAAACTAGTGAATAGTAGAAACAGAATTTCAAGATGTCGAACTCCAGAGCTCATGCAGCGTATAGGATGATTGTTAAGGCCAACAATAAAAGTGTTGCAAGTCTATTAGTCTCCACTGAATGAAGATTTTAATGCAATGGCAAAGCTGCAAAGAATGGTACTATCTTCAGAGCACAGATTCACCATCAAGAATCTTGTAGCTAGGGAAACAATACGTAGGCGCAGCGAATCCTGGCAGGCCACGTGACGAATGCAGGCAAGCACGTTTCACCCAGTGAGAGAGGATTGTCGTCAAGAGGGAAGTGAACACCCAGATGGCAAACACAGCTCACAGACGCCTCATATTTGTGTTTCTCACCGGATCAGAGTTCACTGGTGCAAGTGTCACAGTGCAAGTGCCTCCCAGAAAGAATGCTCAGTGTTTCCTTGTAATCAAAATTGTTCCTGGAGGAACTGCTTCTGTTCTTCCTCTTTAGCAGCATCCAATCACAGCTAGTGCCTATTTCGGCAGCTGCCGCCATCTGGTGTTTTCATCTGAGCCCTAGGGTCTCACATTTGCAGCAATTTCAGGTACCCATGTTCATCCCGAGCGTGTGTTCTCTCCTTTTCCCTTCCTCCTTACCCTTTCCTTTACCTGTTCTCCTTTTCTTTTCATTCTCTTTCCTAATCTCTCCCTTTTTCTTCTCTCTCAGACATTTTCACTTTCTTTCCTCTCCCTCTTCTTCCTCCTTTTTCTTCCTTCTTGTCTCCTCCTCCACTCTTCTTCAACTCCTCCTTTCTTTCCTCCTGGTCCTTGTCCTTATCTTCCTCTTTTGGTAGTCCTGGGAATTGAACCCATGGCCCTCACACTGAGCCACATTCCAGGAGTGTATTATTTTGTGTTTTGAAGTAGCATCTTGTCAAGTCACTAAGTTGCCCAGAGTGGGCTCTGGGCTGCAGTCCTGCTTCAGGCCCCTTCCCACTGTGCCGGATTACAGGTGCGTGCCACCGTGTGCAACTTCAGTGGCGTTCAAATGTCCAGTGTAGATCAGAAACTGTCCCTACTCTTGGCCAGAAATACTCTGCAGGTACAGTTCGTCTTTCAGGGAGCTCATAGGCTACAGTAAGAAGCAATTACAGACAGCTGTGATGGACAGGGTGCTGTGGGAATGTAGAGGATCATGACTCTGAGGGAAAATTGAACTGAAATCTCATGTTCCTTAAGTCCGTTTCCATGTTAACCTTTACAGAGCTTATGATTAAAATCTACTTTGTTTATAAATTCCAGGGTTTTAGGATTTCTGGAAGTATGAGCACAGATTAACAGAAAGATACAGAAAACCTGGACATGAGTTGCAGCTCTGCCGCTAGAGACTGTCCCAGGTCCCCCTGGACATCCACACAAGCTGCTCTGCGGTGGAATAATGGCACCTCTCTCACCTCACTGCACAGCCTTCTAAGGCAACCTGGCACTTGATTATGGATGTCAGGTTTGGGGAGATCTTTGTCAATCTGTCTCTGAGCAAAGCTATGTGGGCTCCTTAGTCTCCTAACGCCCTGTGGGTTTGCTGTTTGTTTCTGAGGTACTGGGGATTGAACTCAGAGCCTCACAAATACCAGGGAAGCATTTTATCACTGAGCCACGTCCTCAGTCCATGGTTCTTTACTTAGAAGGCCCTATCACTCCTCAAGTATCTTCTCCTTCTTCTTTTTTTCATTCTTGTACAAAAACGTAAGCACAGTGACTGGCACTTGTTGGGCATTTAATGAATTTGTGGCTGAACATCCTCTTTGGAATTAGCTCTATTTGCATAAATTAAATTACACAAGATATGTGCAATTTTTAAAAGCTTATAAAAACAAAGTGGGCCAAAATCAGTAAAGGTGAAGTCATGAACACAAGTTTGGAAGACCTAGGGTACCCTCATGCTTTGTGGATTGAAAACACAATCTCACAAACACAAGCAGCAATTTTTACAGCTGCAGGGGATCACAGTGGTTCCACCGCCTCACACCTGAAATCCTTCCTTTGTTCTGTTATATGCAGTTTTGAGGGTCAGTCAGCATCTTTTTTTATAATGCACATACTTCTAGTAATATTATAATGTTTCATGCCCTTTGGGCCTTAAGATAATTTAAATTAATCTCATTGATTTTTCCCCAGTTCAGTGCAGAACTACAGAACTACCATGAAGAATACATAATACAAACCTTGAGATACACAGTGGTGAGTAAGACATAGCCCTCTCTCCAAAGAGCTAATAATCAAGGATTAGAAGACAAACAATTTTACATTACACAAGTCAGTGAAGAGAACAAATGTGTTCCTGCTCCCAATATTTTTGGCAATATTTTGTGATTTCACAACTGGTGTGTCTATACATTCTTCTTTTGGTTTCCTGATTGATTTTTCCACTTTTGACTACATGCAGTTCATGATTTTGTTTACCTCATTAAATAAGGCAAAGTAGGTTACAGTTTATGTTGAGAAAATGCCTCGCCAGCACTTCAGTGGTCCCTGCCTACACCCACTGGACGACGTGTGAAGAGTCTCCTGTGTGAGTAAGAGGGCAAGTGAAGAAGTTACACAACTGGTTTCAAGTCTGTAATTAGCCACCTCCCTCCTGTGTCTTACTCACTCTTCTCAAAACTGTCACCATTTTGAAGTCAAAGAGTCAATAGTCTCCCATGATCACTATCAGCCACTGCAAATACAAAAGATAAATGATACTCAAACGTACCCAGAGTTACCTTTGATTCTGCCTCTTAAACTCAGGATAGAAAATGTAAAACACATCTTATGTTAAATTTCTCACTAGTGCATGGGGAAAGAGAAAGTCAAAATATGCTTAAATTCCTTATCAAGGTTCCTAGCAAACTTAAAAACACAGGGAATTTCACTTTAAATAACAGGGGAGTATGGGGATGAACCTTTACCTAATCTACTGCAAACATGCAGTGAAAACCTATTATAGGTTTGTCTCTGTTTCTTATTATCCAGAGAGGAATATGCTTCCTCTTCAGATTAAAAATTGTACAACAAAACACTCTCATTTCCTCCAAAAGATTTAAACACGGGAAAAGGTCAGAGGGAGGCATTCTGTGGAAGCTGCCCACAGTGAGCAAAGTGCAGGGCAGGGAGCCCGGACCAGAGTGTCTTCCCATTGGCACTGAATGTCCGGGTCCGTCCCCAGCTCCACGTCTCCGGGGCACCTCTGCAGACCCTTCCCCATGACACCAAGGAAACATCCTGAGTCAGTGTGCACTTTTTTTGTTGTTTTTGTTTTGCTGTACTTAACCATTTGTGGGTAAAGCAATCATTGCTGTGGGAATTCGTTTCATAATCAGAGGCAAATTCTCTCCCCTGCACTGTATTTGTGGGTATGTCCCCTCCAGAGAGAAGCAGCACCCTAAATCTTTTCTGTGTCCTTTGTAAACTTCTTCCACTACTTTTCCATCATTCCACTGGCATTTGCCTTGCTCAGGCCCTCATTATCTCTTACACAGATTTATATTGACTCAGTCTGATCTTTACAGTCCACTCTTCCCAGGCCTAATATGCTCATCTTCTGAAAAATTCACCTAAGTCTGTAGTTTTCTTGATTTAAAACACTCACATATGTGAAGCATGGTTTTGTAGCCTGACTTCGTGGTTCATTCCTTTTGTTAATTAGTTTATTAATGCAGTTCTTCAATGAGTGAGCAAAATGCTGGGATCTTTAAGTCATAGGTGGGTCAAAGTTAAAAATAGAAAAGGAAAGTCAGCAGTGTGAGGTGCTTTAGGAGGACGGTATTTTTTATATACATTATGTACTAAGATAAGACACTGAAGTTAAAAAAAAATTAGGAGAGCATCAACAGCCTCTAATATGAGAAAAGCCTATTTCAGCAGACTTATTAAAACAAAAATCCCCTCAAAAGACTTTATATTTTACTTTGGTCTCAGACTGTTATTAAAATGGGAAGTTGGATCATTATAAGTCTGAAATTTTGTCTTTACTTATTATATCTATTAGTGCATGTCAGTACCCTGCGATGAGAAGGCAAAACAAAAACAGAGATATTTTTGAAAATTATTTGTTAGTATGAACTGTATAATGAAACTGTATTTGGAAATGTGAGTAGTATGATTTCTACTAGTTTTAAAGAACTGATGACCACTCAAGTTTTGGTTACATTTGCATTGTCTTCATTAATGGTTAGGGAAGATATTCTTCAAAAATATTGTACTGAAGAATATTTTAAAGCATGCTTCTTATTTTGTACCATGTCATCTGCAAAGCAGTCTATTAACATTGTGATGAAATGTCAGTAATTTAATGATAAAATATTCCATTTTATCCATGTCAGCAAGACTAAATCTTAAGAAGTAAGATGAAGATAATTTCTGGAAGAACTAAGCAGTTGCTTGAGTTTGTTTATATGCCAGAATGTGAAATACAGGCCTCTGTACTAAATTTTGGAAAGCCTTAGGATCTTGAAAGAGTTCTATCCTCACACAACACATAACTTAGCGGCCTCATAACTACCAACAATACTGGTGTTTCCCGGGGCGGCCATGTGTTTGTATTACAAATTTAACTGCTCCTAATGACAACATCTTTTCAGGTAAGAAATTCTTCTAAACCTATCTTGCTCACTTTTTTTTATAAGTGATTACATGAAATTTCTTCAGTTAGACTCAATAATTCTCTCACACGTTAATTTTTTCATTGCTATTTAGGGCCCTTTCTACAACTATTCTTGCTTATATAAAATCATTAAGGAGGCTATGGTTATTTCTAGAAAAATCTCAAGTATGTCGTTTCCTCAATGATAATGAAGCTCTAAACATAAGATAATGTTGCCCACAGAAGTATTCTTGAAATTTTTAAAATGGTAACAGTGATAGACTCTCACTAGCCTACTAATGATCATTCCTTCATGTATTTTACTGAATATTTAACTACTTGGTTTCTAACTGTGAATAAACGTAACTAGACATCTTTGTCTTAACAAACTTTTAGCATTTGCTCACCAAGAACACGTATCTAAGTGTTTGCAACAAAACAGATGTTTTTCCTGACCATCTTGCCTTTTTTTTCTTTTTTTTTTTTTTTTTGAGACAGGGACTCGCTTTGTAGTTCGACTGGCCCTGAGCTCACTATGTAACCCAGGCAAGCCTCAAACTCAGCAGTCCTCCTGCCTCTGCCTCCCGAGTGCTGGGATTACAGGCGTGAGCCACCATGCCTGGCCCTGACCATTTTGTTTTTTGAAAGGGAATTAAACCGCCACTTCTGCCTTTCCCTGCACCTAGAATGCTCTTTTCCTGTTCTTCTTGTGGTGATAGATCCATTGTCCATCTCCTTCAATGGACTCCTGAACTGCCTCACTCGTATGGCCAACTTTCACAGCTGTCCTTCTACCATATTGTTCAGTCTGGTCCAAAACTTGCAACTTGTTTAATGATTTGTCTCTTTGAAGGGTGTCTCCTCCAGTATTAGTTTAAACTCCTCGAGAACAAGCAAGTGCTGCTATGGTCTGCTTACTGCTGAATCCTCAGTGACTACTGTAGTACCTGATTCACATGCTGAAGAAGTCAGATGGACTTTACTATCAGACAGCATCTTCCAAGAGAAATAGAGTAAGAACTATATATGTAATCTAAAATTTTCTAGGGGTCACAATGAGAAAGTAAAAAAGAAACAGGTTAATTGTCGTAATGTATTTTACTTAACATGTCTTAATGATTCTCTTTTCAACATATAGCCAGTTGAGAAATTTTCAATTTACAGTGCATATTATATAATATTGACCTCACAATATATGTATTTTATATTGTATATAAAGATGTATGAGGTGTGGCTAAATTAATATTAAACCTGCAGTTTAGATTACTAAACTAGTAGATGAGTTGAATGAAATTTTTTACTTATGTATTTGAAATTAGAAATCTGAGGCACTTTAAAATGCATTATCCACTTTCCTTTAATTGTTAGGTAATTCCTGAGACAATACTAGCCCAGACAGACAATTATTTAAGAATTCTTCGGGCTGGAGATTTAGCTCAGTGGTTCCGGCGCCTGCCTCACAAGTGTAAGGTCCTGAGTTCAATCCCCAATAACCACATACAATGCTGGGCATGGTGACTCACGCCCACCAGCAATCAATACCACATACCACAGTGCCGGGCGTGGTGGCTCATGCCTGTAATCTCAGCACTCAGGAGGCAGAGACAGGAGGATTGCTGAGTTCGAGGCTTGCCTGGGCTACATAATGAGCTCAGGGCCAGTTGAACTACAAAGCAAGATCCTGTCTCAAAAAAAAAAAAATGTTTAAGCAATAAGGGTCAAAGTTCATCCCAAGATAATTGTTCTCCTCTACAGTGGACACATATGTATGAAAATAATGGGAGGAAGTTCAGGCCACTGAACATTAAGCAGTCAAATCAGAATGTTTAAAATATTGTTTGTAGTCAAAAATAATTTGTACTCCAAGTCCAGTGACCATTTGCCAGGGAGAGCCAAAGTTGAGAAATTTCTATTAAAAACATGACTCAGAAGAAAAAATACAGAGGTTGGTGAGGAAGGAAATGATCTGGTATCTTTCTCAATTGGCCACTTTTACGGTCACATGCTCTGAGTGTCTTTAAAAGAGGGGTTATCGGGACTCAAGAGGGTTACAGCACCTTTCCGAAACCTTCAGCCTCTTTCTCACCTGAAGGAATAATCCTAGAAAGCTCACAATGTGTGACGCTTTTGTCGGCACCTGGAAACTGCTGTCCAGTGAAAACTTTGATGATTACATGAAAGAAGTGGGTAAGGAAAGGCATGTGTGGGGGGCTGGGCTTGCGCATTTTTTTCTTGGTGGGGAAGGGCTTCTTGCTGGGTTTTCACCAGGAACAGACTGGCCAGAAATGGCAGTGCTACAGAAGCAGCAGGTGGGAATCTGTTTCTGAAAACATTCTGAATCAAAGCTATAGCTGTTTCCTAATGGTGAGCTAGTGTTAAGAAGGGTCTGAATGAAATGTTGACTATCTGTTTAGTTACAAGATTTTACTTTAGTTGCAAGATTTTATTTTAATTGATTTACTTGGTTTGATCATCCTGTTTCCTTTTCGTCTTCTTTCACACATAAAATATACCATAACTCTGGAATAAAAGCAAACTTACTTGTATCATCCAAAAACTGAAGTCACTGTATTTCTCATCTTGTTTTTAAAAAAAAATTTAGATTTTGGTAAATGCATGTTAATAGATTGTTTTTTCTTTTCTCAGTATCAGTCCTTTAAAATGTGTGGTTGTTTTATGGCAAATAAAATCTTAATTTAAAACAATATATTTCTTAAGGGGCTTAAATGCTTCTTTGACTAAAAGTGTCATAGAATACTACAGAAGCATCGAGCAATGTTAAATATGTAACATAAGTAGGGCAAGTGCTACATGTGATATATTACCTTTTCTTACATTAAAGGCTTGCAGTGTTTCGGACTCTGTTAACCTTGTCGTTCTGTCACTGTACGAATGCCAAGTCATTTTGGCACTAAAGCAATGGAGGTAGAGAGGCACCCTCTCATCTGGCTTCTTTTTGAAAGCTCTTTCTTTCCCCACCTTCATACACGACAAAGTCAGATCCAAGACCAGCAAGCTGGGGATAAATTTTACACAATATCTTTGTTAAAGTTTAGGATTTAATCTCCTGCATCTCAAAAGAATTCATCTTCACAATTATACAGTATATATGTTTTGTTTATGTGTAACTACTGTTTTCTTATTTAAAGTAAGAAGGAAACCAGGATTTCAAGCATAAGAAAGACTTGAATCTCCAGAATATCAACTAGTTGTGATTCTATACACCAGTTAATACACTGCTGGAGAAATGCAAGGATTTGATTACAGAGACTGATAATTAAAGGCAGGATGCTATCTCCTGGATGTGACTGGCTGCTCTAAGGAAGGACAGGTGGCCAGTCAAATAAGCAAGCAGAGAGCATGCTTTTTCCCAAGCTCAGCCATTCTGGAGCCACACTTCATGTTGTATCCAGTGTCCACACTGGTGCACTGCAAATATTCCCTGTTGTATTTTGTAATAGAACTTGGACTACATGAAGCAATAAATTATCTTCCCACCGTGGCCACTTTTCAAACAGAAAATGAATCAGAGCCACAGTATTGCTTCTTTTGCAATTTTTCTCTCAACTCTTCCCTATTTTTAATCTTTCAGTCAAATACCCTAGATGTGTGGGTAAACAAAATTCAGCAAGTCTGTGACTGTCATAAATTCTGTGTAACATAAGGAGGAACAAGTTGCCAGCGCTGGTGTCTGATTATAAACTGTTCCTCCCAAACCTTACACTAGGAAATATATTCTCTTCTAAGACAACAGAAGTTCACAACTTAGATGACTGGGAATCACAATATCAATTTACACACTATTCTAATTATTACATTTGTTAAATTTTGAAGTTTTTACAAATGATATCTCATTCCTCTTTAATATTGCTCTAACTTACTGGGAAAGCTATTGTCATTATAATATGATGTCAGGAAGCCAACATTTTCTTGTGAGAGATCAAAAATCTTTTTTTCATGGTGTGACAATTTGGGAAAGAAGTTCAGAAATCTACACTTGGCAGTACTGTTGTGAAATGTGATTTTTTTATGCACTCAAAATAGATATTCTCTTAACTGAATAACTATATTGGTCCCAAAATTTTGCTTCTAATGTAGATTATTAAAATATCAATTTAGTAACTAGGAAAGAATGAAATGGTCAAATTTGCCTTGAGTGGTCCACAGGGAAATATTAATAGTGGAAAAGTATCTATGTACAAAAGGACATAATCTCTGTGTGTATTTTTGCTGAAAATTAGCAATGGCCTCCCGAGGGATTGCATTGAGGACTAGAGCAGGGCAAGTTTAAAGAATGCATATACACGCTACATCTTGCAGATCAAGTTTTCAAGTTTTTCTTAAAGTGTTTCATGATGTACTTATCCACAGAAGCTCTTAAATGAGGCCTGCGAAAAGTTGCTGGCTTTCTCCCTGCTTGTCAAGCATTATCACAGGTGCATGCACACACACACTCCTTTGCCTTTGATAAAGATGTGAAAGCAAATATAAACATTTCTTTTTTTAAATTTTCTTTTCCTAACTCTAGGTGTGGGCTTTGCCACCAGGAAAGTGGCTGGCATGGCCAAGCCCAACATTATAATCAGTATCAATGGAGATATGTTCACCATCAAGTCAGAAAGTACCTTCAAAAATACTGAGATTTGCTTCAAACTGGGCCAGGAGTTTGATGAAGTCACTGCAGATGACAGGAAAGTCAAGGTAAAGCACAAAGAATCAATGCAAAGTGAATGCCTGTTTATTAAATTCTTATTGCCTCTAAGAAACTACTTTGTAATAACAGGTGGTAATAACAGAGGAAAAACTTCGTCATAGGACAGAGACCTTGAACTACACCTAAATCACATTGCCTCTATTTTGTAGTCAAGTCCCCCCTTTTTATTAAATTGTCCTTGTAATGTTAAAATTAATATAGTTTCTGTGTCATACAAAATACATAGAGTAAGTGAAGTAATAAAGCAATGATAGAGAAAGTTTATGAGTGTGAAAAAACTCCTCTATAATACTACCATCTCATTGTGGCAGCTTCCACAGTATCTTGGTGTATGGTAGTCAGTGTGTATAAGTTGTATGCTGTTGTTTTCAAAACCCACTGTTCTGCTGCAGTGTATTCTTGTGATTTAGAATAGCTAATGATCTCATAGTATTCCTTTGAAGCAAGGTGTTGCACTTTAAGTTTTGTCTCCTGCCTTCATATACAAACTGTAACCACTTTATTGTTCCTTCAGAGCATCGTAACCTTAGATGGAGGTGCCCTGGTACAGGTGCAGAAATGGGATGGAAAATCGACCACCATAACAAGAAAAATAGATGGTGACAAGCTGGTGGTGGTGAGTATTTTCTAGATGCTGCCACTAGGTCGGCGGAAGGTTGTATTTTGGTTTACACTATCTGCTGATCTCTGAAGTTTACAGAGCAGGAAACACCTGCTTAGCGCTTGGATAGGAAAATAGTACCTTTCTAACAAAAAACAAAAGGGTAATTTTTATTGGGACCGTGTTTCCATGCTGATAATTGCTGTCCATGGTTTGATTTTTTGTTTTTGTTCTGAGGCCCTTGGTTTTGTTCTGAGACTCTTCTGTTTTTGGTTCTGAGGCTCTTTGCAGTGTTGGTGATCGCACCAGGGATTCCCAAGGGCGAAGCACACACTCTGTCAGAGCTACCTTCTCTGCGTGTCTGCGCCCTAGAACTCAGGCCGGACCTGCCGGCTTTCAGCCCAGGCATTCCTTGCCTCCCCTCAGGCAGCAGTGCAGTGTGCTGTGTGTTTCTTCTTGTCTTATTCACTCACCTGATAGATTAGAAGGCTCCCTTATAATGTATTTTGTTTTCGTATCTCCCTACATGACATATATATCCAAAATAAATGCCTTTTGAATAAGTATCATTTTCCTTTCAACACTGAGAAATATAATAATTTAACCCAATGTGCAATACTATGGTGATCAACAATTCTTTCTTCTTCCTCTCCCCCTCCCCCTCCCTCTTCTCTTCTTCTTCTTCTTTCTTCCTCTCCCTCTCCCTCTCCCTCTCCCTCTCCCTCTC
>PVIC010001850.1:41269-84787 GCA_004025085.1 Thryonomys swinderianus | reverse complement strand
TTCAGGCTGGCCCTGAGCTCACTATGGTGCCCAGGCAAGTCTCGAACTCAGCAATCCTCCTGTCTCTGCCTCCCAAGTGCTGGGATGACAGGCGTGAGCCACCACGCCCGGCATTGTGGTATGCGGTGTTGATTGTTGGTGGGCGTGTCTCCACGCCCAGCATTATATGTGGTTACCGGGGATCGAACTCAGGACCTTGCGCTTGCGAGGTAGGCACCGGAACCACTGAGCTAACCCTCCGGCCCCATACGGTATTTTTTAATTATGGTAAAATACATAGCATCAACTACCATTGTAGTTTTTACCGTTGTACCATTTTAAGTGTAATTTGTTGATTCAAGTACATCCACATTATTGTTTAAAACCATCACCACTGTTCATCTCCAGAACTTGTTCATCATTACAAAGAGAACTGGGGAAACAGTAACTTTCCATTGTCTCACATCCCCAACTTCCAGTCTGTTTTCTTTGAGTTTGAATAACTCTAGATATTGTACATAAATGGAATCACTGCTTTTTCTTCTGCTTGGCTTATCATTTAATGGCTTCAAGATTCATAGGTTATAGGATGATCCAGAATCTACTTCCTGTCAAAGGCTAAATAATACTGTATCGAATGTATTCCTACATTTTGCCTATCCATTCATCTATGAGTGGACACTGGAATCGTTTCCACCTTTTGGCTACTATGAATATTGGGAGTCCCTGCTTTCTATTTGTTTGGCAATGTACTACAATGGAATTGCTGGATAAAATGATAATTTTAACTATTTTGAGAAGCCATTATACTGTTCCATAGTAGCTGTACTAGCGGAGAACAAGGGTAGTGTTGTTGTTGTTTTGCATTCCCACTAGTAGAGAACAAGGGTTCTAGTTTCTCTATATCTTTATCATTACTTGCTGCTTTCTGATATTTGTGCACTTTGGAAAAACTTCTTTCTTAATGGGTAAGAAATAGTATTTTACGGACTTTTTTATTTTCCCTAATCTTCTTGTTCATGTTTTTTTGTTGTTTTAGTTTTTTAGCTCAGAAGCAGTATTGCTCATTGTATGTCAAGAGTATGTTGTAGCTTTTTAAGAGAATGCTAAACTGTCTTCCAAGTGACTTGATCATTCTCATTACTATCAGCAATAAATAAGACTTCCCTGTTCTTGTTTTCTTTGTCAGTATTTAGCATAGGCAGTGTTTTAGATTTTAGCTATTTTAATAGTCATGCAGTAGTAGTTCATTATTGCTTTAATTTTAACTTGGAATTTCCAAATGACATAAAATGTAAAATACCTTTGCATATGTTACCTGGTTTAATTCATTGTGTAGTTTCTATTCTTCTAAATTTGTTAATGTTTGTTTTATGATCCAGAATGTGATGTCTCAGTGAATGTTAAACTTGAGTTTAAGAAGAATGTATTTTGTGCTGCTGAATGCAGTAGTTGATTCATATCAATTTTATCCAGTTTATTGATGACGTTTCTTGGTTTTAACTATATCCTTACTGATACTCTGCCAACTGGCTCGAATAACTCCTATTAGGATATTGAAGTCTTTAACTATGATAACGGATTTCTCCCTGCCATTCTGTCAGTTTTTGCTTATCATATTTTGGCACTCTTTTTTTTCTTAGGTATGTGTACATTGAAGATAGTTCTATCTTGTTGGAGAACTAACCCTTTCACCATTATGTAATGGCACTCTTTATCCCTGATAGACTTTCTTATTCTGAAGTTCTGAGGTAAATACAGCTACTGCAGTGAAATTTGAAGTGTGAGCATGGTATATTTTTTTCCATCTTCCTGCTCTGTGTATGTATGTGTATGTGTGTGATGCTGCAGATTGAATCCAGTGCCTCATGTATGCTAGGCAAGTGTTATGCTCCAGTGCCTAAAGTTAGTTTCTTTTAGGTAACTTATAGTTGAGTATTTTTTAATTCACTCTGACATTCCCTTTTAAATGATGCCATTAGATAATTCATTTTTTTGTAATGATAAGGGCTAATTGTGGCATCTTGACTTGGGCGCTGTCAAGGGGATTAGTAAAACAATACTTCTCCCCTGCTTTGCTTCCTGGTGTCAAGAACTAAATATCTTTGTTCTATCATACCCTTCAACCATAATAATTCTGCCCTGGAGCCAGTCTGTCATAGATTTAATTCTCTGAAACTGTGAGCAAAATTAAACCACTCCTTTTTTATGCTGTGAGCGTCCAGAATTGTATCTCAGTAATGGAAAAGTGTGCACAATAATTATTGATATATTTGATATTAATGTCTATTCTGATTATATCATCTGTTTTCCATCTCCCTTTTTGGAGTAATTTTCTTGGTTTGTAAGACCAAATATATATATATATAATACATGTATTTTGTCTGTTATATATTGTGCTTTCTCTGACTTTTCCTTTAATTTAGACTTCTGTTCAGAAATTTTCTTTGATAGTTTGTCATGATTTGAAGGACTTTACCCAAAAGTTACTTAAAAGACTCACATTCATTTCAGGATTTTTTTTTTTTTTTTTTTTTTTTAGACAGGGTCTCGCTTTGTAGTTCAGGCTGGCCCTGAGCTCACTCTGTAGCCCAGGCAAGCCTCGAACTCAGCAATCATCCTGTCTCTGCCTCCCGAGTGCTGGGATGACAGGCATGAGCAACCACGCCTGGCACTGTGGTATGTGGTATTGATTGCTGGTGGGCTTGAGTCTCCACGCCCAGCATTGAATGTGGTTACCGGGGATGGAACTCAGGGCCTGCGCCTACCAGGCAGGTGCTGGAACCACTGAGCTAAATCTCCAGCCCTCATTTCAGTATTTTTTATGTACACAATTATTTTGTGTCGATGCATCTGTAATTTTAAACGCATGTGGAATTTTTTGTTATATAATTTAATTATTTTATAAAAGAATTCATTTTTCTTCTGTAAAAGAATAGCTATTTCAATATTATTGACTTATCAGTAATTTAAAATTGTGCCTTTACTTTATATCTACAGATATATGTAATCTGTTTTTGTACCATGATCTATACTGTTTATATGCCTATGCTCTTGTTAATATCATGATATGGTGTTTTAATTACTGTAACAGATTATCTAGCAAGGTAAATTCTACTTCACTGTTTTTAAAATTTCTTGGTTATTTTTGTGAATTTCTCCTCAAAGGTAATTATCTAATGTCATAATAAGTTTTAATAGGATTTTTGTTACTTACTTTTATTGTATTTATAA
Source organism: Thryonomys swinderianus (assembly GCA_004025085.1). Classification (NCBI taxonomy): domain Eukaryota; kingdom Metazoa; phylum Chordata; class Mammalia; order Rodentia; family Thryonomyidae; genus Thryonomys; species Thryonomys swinderianus. The sequence goes on along the minus strand of PVIC010001850.1, from coordinate 81,574 downwards.
TTTATATTTTACTGTAAATTTGTTTCCAGTTTTTATTTAGTTACTTAGAAAACATATCTAAAAGTGCAGCAATACATTTACTTCATTAAAGCATTCTAAACCAGTAGAGGTACTGTATTCTTTTTTTATGGCCATGTATTTTAGTTGTATTACTATGAACTTTTAACAGTATCTTTGTGTGTCTTATTGTCATAACATCTGTATTTCTTATTCCTCTTATTTTACCTCATGTATATTATTTAGATTATCTGTGCTGCTGTGTATTTAGATCTACTCTCCTCTCTTTTTTTTGTGGATTTTTTATTTTGTTCTGTTTTGTTTTAGTTTTTTGAAATTGAACCCAAGTCTTTGAATGTGCTAGACAGGTGCTCTAATGCTGTCCCTCCCCAGTTCCACTTTTACAGTTTCTGTCCTGTGTTCTCATTTCTCTTTTGCCACCCTTCAATACCTCGCCCATCTTCTCTTTCTCAATATTTTTAATTCCTTTCCAAAATCTGATATGTGAGCATAGTTAACCAAATCTGTCTTTACCAGTCTCTTGTTGGATAATTCTCAAAGAATTAGTTTCCATTTTTGGTTTGAGCTGTGTTCAGAGGCACAACTGCTACTAGTTTCAGCTACAACGTTTACATGTTACAAAAGTGAAAAAAAGGACCTCAACAAACAGGGGATCCTGACCTTTTAGTGTTTTGATTAACAGAACATTTTAAGATATTAGGTACTAAAAAAATGATATTAGGTACTGTAGGTGACAATGAGAAATTACTATAATAAAAGCTGGGCATGGTGGCTCACGCCTATAATCCCAGCACTGGGGAGGCAGAGGCAGGAAGATTGTTGAGCTTGAGGCTAGCTACATAGTGAGCTCAGGGCCAGCCTGGACTACAAAAAAGCGAGGTCCTGTCTCAAAAGAAAAAAAAAAAAATCACTGTAATAAATCTGATGTAGAATAAAGGAAATTAGATTGTATAGGGAAATTATAAATGACTTGTGTTCACATTCCTTCCTTTGAATTTAACAAAAGCATTTATAGGATCTTTGCCACTGTTTCTTCCCCCATGCTTTGAGACAAGAGTTTCACTGTATAATCCGTAGTCCAGAATACCCCTGAGCTCAAGTGATCTTCTTGCGTCCAGTTTCTCAAGTGCTGGAATTATAGATTAGAACACTTTCTAATTTAATGTGAATTTAAGTTCATTCAGTTTTAATGTTTGAAAATAAATATAATAGCTCTAATCAAAAGACTGAAGATTAATTTCTTAAAGATTTCTGTAGGATTATGAATTTTATCTAAAAATCCAGCAGATCACTTTTGAACTCTTGAAATTATTATATTTCAATGTGTATAAAACTTTATCCATTATTTGTATGAAGTTTTAAAATATATAGTTAATAATACATCAGAAGGAGGGAAAAATATATCATTCCAGTACAGACCACTCATTATTTAACTGTTTTGTCCACAAATGTGTAATTAGGACAGGTCTTGCTAGAGAAGTTTGTTGCTCAATGTAGTGTCTGTCGGAGTAATTCAACTCCAGCTAGAAGTTCTTCTATTCCTAACATAACTCACTTACATGCCTGGTGATGTGGCATTGACTGTCCGTTTGTGTTCTTCACATGTGCCTCTTCATGGGATTGCCTGGTCTTCTTCACAGCATCATGGATTGGTGCCAAGAGTGAAACATCCCAGGAAGCTGTGTTTTAAGAGATTAGAAGTGGCAACTACTCATTTTTAGAAGTTCTGACCCTGGAAACACAGATAGCCTCATTTCTACTGTCTTATATTGATCAAATGTCACAGAGCTCAGGTTCTAGGAAGAATAGATAAAGGCCTCGAGCTTTTAATACAAGGAAGGCTTGTCAGAGAAATTTGGTACCATGTTTTTAGGAGGTATAGGCCTTTGACTAAATTACTAGTTGAAAAGGTCACTTTGCTCCAAAGAAAGGAATTGTGTATTATTTGTATTCATATATTATGCTTTAATAATTTTTAATTTTTTTTACCATTTAAAACATTCTAAATAGCACATTTTGAATTATTAAATACTATGCTGGATGTGGAGGCACATACCTGTATTTACAACTACACAGGGAGACTTAAGCAGGATTATAAATATGAGACTAATCTGGGCAAGTTAGTGAGACAAAGTCTCAAAGTTTTTAAATAGTGCTGGTAATGTAACTGTGGCAGAGTACTTGACTAGCATGTGTAATCTCTAATACTGTAGAAATAATATAAAGACAAACAGTATTTTTTTTTTTTTTTTTTTTTGCTTTTTGAGACAGGGTCTCGCTTTGTAGTTCAGGCTGGCCCTGAGCTCACTATGGTGCCCAGGCAAGCTGCCACGAACTCAGCGATCCTCCTGTCTCTGCCTCTGAGTGCTGGGATTACAGACGTGAGCCACCACATCTGGCATTGTGGTATGTGGCGTTGATTGTTGGTGGGCGTGTCTCCACGCCCAGCATTATATGTGGTTACCTGGGATCGAACTCAGGACCTTGCGCTTGTGAGGCAGGCGCCGGAACCACTGAGCTAACCCTCTGGCCCTCAAACAGTATTTAAAACTCAGATGCAGTGGCTTGTGCCTCTTGTCCCAACTACTCATGAATTAGAGGCAGAAGAATTGCTTGAGCTCGGGACTTATAGACCAACCTGAGAAAGTTGTCTCCAAATACAAACCATTTTTTTTTTTTTTTTTTGAGACAGGGTCTCACTTTGTAGTTCAGGCTGGCTCTGAGCTCACTATGTAGCCTAGGCAAACAAACTCAGCAATCTTCCTGTCTCTGCCTCCCGAGTGCTGGGATTACAGGCCTGAGCCACCACGCCCGATACTGTGGTATGTGGTATTGATTGCTGGTGGGCGTGAGTCACCACGCCCAGCATTGTATGTAGTTACTGGGGATTGAACTCAGGACCTTGGGCTTGTGAGGCAGGCGCCGGAACCACTGAGCTAATCCTCTGGCCCTATAAACCATTTTTTAAAAACAGTACTTTTAGGATCTAAATGTGGAAAACTAATGAGACAGATAAAAGATGATCTTAATAAATGTGCACGAATAGAAGGTACCAAAAGCTTGAACCCTGAAAAATATGGATAAGTTGTACTTTATTAAAATTAAAACCTCTTCATGCAGTATTCTGTTAAGAGAATAAAGTGACAAGCCACACACTAGAGAAAAAAATTTGCAAAACACATAGCTAATAAAAGATTGAATCTACAATATATAGAAAACTTTTAAAAACAATTGCAAAGTAGGCAAAAAGTATGCTCAGCATGTGCAAGACTCTTTCAACGTGCACCACCAAGAAAGTAAACAAAAGATCCGAACAGGGGCAGTGGATGTAGCTCAGTGTAGAACATTTCCCTAGCACCTTAAGGCTCTATGTTCAATTTTTTTAGCACCATAGCAGGGGCTGGAATGGATTGGGGTGTTCAATGTGATACATCATTAGGAAATTACAAATTAAAATACCTGTTAGAGATCCCAAATCTTGACTACAACAAATACTGGCAAGAAGGAAAAGAAGAGAAAATCTCATTCATTGCAACTGGGAAAGAAAAATGATATAGCTACTTTGGAAGATAATCTGGTAGTTTCTTAGAAGTTAAAACAGTTTCAACATGGTACTGGCAGTTGTGCTCCTGGATACTTGCACAAATGAGTTGAAAAACCTCACTCAAAAAAGACACACATGCCATCAGCGGATGAATGGATAAAGAAAATTAGTGGTTATATGCAATAAAATACTACCCTCCCCAAAAGAAGGATAAACTTCAGACAGTTTTAGGATGCACCTTCAGAACACAATTTGATGTGAAGCAAATTGGACATGGTTAAATACTGCATTATTTCTCTTGTGTGAGAAACTCAAAGGATAAATAAGAAACAAAGTGTAGGATAGATGTGGGGAAGTAGGAAGAAGCTGTAAAAATGAGAAGAGGAACAATGGAGGATGGAAGAAGGGAAAGAAAGGAACAAGAATTTTAAAAAACAAAAAATAGAAACAAAGTTTTGTAATTGAAGAGGGGAAGAAGAGTTGAAGCAGAGGGGAATGAATAAAAATTAAGATGTATTATGTATTGGCACAGATTTCCTGTGGTGAATGTGATCATTATGATGAAATGTACCAATAAATTAATTTTTAAAAATCAGGAAAGAATGCACATATTTTTAGCAAGAATAACCTAATGGTCATTTATTAATGAATAATCTTGTATGTACATGCTTTTGAAAGTTGTGACTTCATAGATTTTTAAAGAAAACATAATTTTTTGAGTTGTAATTATTATGTAGCATTTTCTTAGAGTTATTAAATACTAGAGGTACCATTCGACCCTGCTAGTCCCCTGCTAGGAATATACTCAAAGGAATTTTAAAAATCACATTGGAAAGACATATGTATACCCTTGTTCGTAGCAGCTCAGTTCATAATAGCCCAGTCTTGGAAACAACCCAAATGCCCATCAACTGGAGACTGGATAAAGAAGATGTGGGTTTTTTTAAGAAAATGGAGTACTATTCTGCCATAAAGAATGACAAGATTCATTCATTTATGTGCAAATGGATACACCTGGAGGACACACTAATAAGCGAAATAAACAGATTACAGATATGTAAATATCAGATCTTTTCTTTGGTATGAGAACCTATAGATGTAAATGAGTTCTAGAATATATGATAGTTTTTGTAAAATAGGAACTATCCATATGGAATTTGGTCTGGGAACATAGTGAGGGGAAAGAATAAATATGATTCCAAAACAAAAGAGCATGTACATAAAGGGTGGAGGGTTGTGGGTGAGTAGGGATGTGGATAAAAATGAGAACTAACTTGTGTCATACACTGGTACAAATTCCCCAATGTTGTGTATGATTGTGAGCTGTATATAAAATGTACCAATAAATAATTCAATTTAAAACAAAAAGCAAAAAACAGATCTATACTCAGTGCCACTTACTAGTCACATAGCCAGACTATCATTATTGAAAGACATTTCAGAGCAAGTTTATTATTTTACCAATTAACAAAGAATGAAACTTAGATGTAGAAACATAAGAACTTTGCTCATAGTTAGCTGATAAATTGTAAAACTAGAGGTTATAAGGTGCCAGTGCCTGCCTCATAAACACAAAATCCAGAGTTCAGTCCCCAGTGTCAAAAAAAAAAAGTAAGTTATAACTAAGAGGCTGTGATACCCATTCTCTTCTAGGGAATTTATACAGAAAAACTAAATGTAATTACGATTTATATACTTCAATAAAGGTAATTAATCATAATCAGGATCAGTCCTCAGGTTATCCTTTTGGCTCACCATTAAAAGTGATACTGTAAAAACATGAGTATGTGACTAGACCAATTAACAAAATATGAAAGTAAATTCATAATCCAGTTTTTAAAGTTTCTCAAAAATAGGTACTAACTAGCAAAATATAAAATGATTAAAACACACATGAAAAAATGTTCAGTATCTCTGGCCACTAGAGAAATGCAAATTGAAGCAACACTAAGATTCTATCTTACTCTGGAAAGAATAGCAGTTAAGAAATCAAATAGAAAGAAAATGATAAAAGATGCCTAGAAAGGGATAAGGAATTGGATCTCTTGCAATAGGGAAGTGGTCCCAGGAAACAAAGGTAAAGGGTAAGAAGAAAGGGAAGGAATTATAACTAGTAAGCTCAATTAATGTAACCATTATATTTCATAACCGAGCTAGATTAATAATATCAACAAGAATGAAAATGGAGAATAGGAGGGAGAGGGGAAGGAACAAAATTTAAAAGAAAAAAGAAAAGGTATTTATACACTTGTACCCAGTCTCGAAGATGATTGTAAATTGCATATACTACAAATGTGTGCACTAATAAAATTTTTTAAAATAATAGTAAAAAAATCCATGGAGGATCAGGTCATAATATAAAGTAGTGTAGTATTTGTGTATAACCTCTTAATATCCTCCTCTATACCCTAGGTCATCTCTAGTTTACTTAGAATACCTAATTCAATGTACATGATACATAAATATTTGTTGTACTATATTGTTTAGGAAATGACGTTAAGTAAAAAATGTATTCAGTACAAATGCTAACTTTTTTTTTTTTTTTTTCGAGACAGGGTCTGCTTTGTAGTTCAGGCTGGCCCTGAACTCACTATGTAATCTAGCACTGTGTAATCCTAGCATTCAGGAGGCAGAGGCAGGAGGATTGCAGAGTTCAAGGCTTGCTCGGGCTGCATAGTGAGCTCAGGGCCAGCCTGAACTACAAAGTGAGACCCTGTTTCAAAAAAAAAGTATCAAAGTGTAATTACCACTATTTCTACATGTATACTTAGTGTTATACTGCCTAGTGAATTATGATTATTAATATATTGGCTATTTTTTTTTTGAGACAGGGTCTCGCTTTGTAGTTCAGGCTGGCCCTGAGCCCACTATGTAGCCCAGGCAAGCCTTGAACTCAGCAGTCCTCCTGTCTCTTCCTCCCAAGTGCTGAGATTACAGGCGTGAGCCACCACGCCCAGCAATATATTGGCTATTTTTGTTTTTGAGTATTCTAAATAATACTGTTACAAGCACTGGTGTACAAGTATCTGTTCAAGTCCCTACTCTGATTTCTTTAGGTTATGTAACTAATAATAGAATTATTGGTTTATGTGATAATCCTCTGTTTATTTTTTAAAGAAACTGTCATACTATTTTCCCTTTAGCTCTATCATTTTAGATTTCCACAAAGGTTACAACACCTCTACATTCCTGGTCAACATGTATATCTTGTTTTTTTTCATAACCATCCTAAAGGATATGAAAGAGTATCTCATTGTGTTTTGATTTGCATCTTCCTAGTTCTTAGTAATATTAAGCATCTTCATGTGCTTATTTGTTATTTGCATATCTTTTTAAGTTGTCAATACAGGTTCTTTTTATACTTTTAGTCAAGTTCTTTGTTGTTTTTGAGTATTTCTTTTAAAACTTAGGAATTAACCCATGCTTACTGATTTGTGGAAACTCTTTTACCTATTTTGTATACTGATCCCTTACTGTTCTCTACTGTAAATGTTTTTTCCTTGTCCTGTCATACTATATTTACAGTATGTTTGGTTTTGAAGTTTGGGGGTTTAAGTAATAGCTTCATTATTTTTCTTTTAATGCTTTTTAGCTTTTTTACTCTGCTATTACAAAATATATTTTCACTGCTGTGATAAATAGGCTACTGAGCAAACATTTGATCTATAATTCATACTTAATCTAAAATTTACTATAGATAAAAAAATGTTTTAAATACAGGGGTTGAGCCCCAAATTTCATTTGCTAGACAAGCACCCTACTGTAGAGCTATACCCCCAGTCCTATCAAAGATGTGATTATTAGTGTGTTCAAAATTGACTCTCGCACTCGGGAGGCAGAGACAGGAGGATTGCTGAGTTCGCGGCGGCTTGCCTGGGCACCATAGTGAGCTCAGGGCCAGCCTGAACTACAAAGCGAGACCCTGTCTCAAAAAAAAAAAAAAAAAAAAAAAAAAAAAAAATTGACTCTGGTCTGCTTTACAGTCTTATCTGGAATCAGAGAGGAACTTTTTTTCCACATTTGAGATTTGGTGTGTGTAATTACTGTTTAGGGGATAGTTTCTTAGCAAAAGAGCTACCCTCAGTACACAAACACACTGTATATGCTCTTTTACATAGGTAGTCATTCTTCAAATAAAAATTAGAAACCCTACATGTCTGTGTAGGCTAGCCTATTGTAAGAGTTTTTCTTAATGTAAAAACTTTTAGCTTTTATTTTGAACATTCTGGGAGAATTGTTTTACTATTATCTTTTAAGTTGTGTTACTTCTTCATAGCTTCATAAAAATAATTTTTCATTTGTATAGGAAATAAGGAATAATTTTACATCTACAAAAGATCTTTTATCTTCATTCTTAGAGGTTTATCTAAAAGTATTAAAACAGCTATTAAATTATGTATAGTTTTATAAATTAAAAAATTCACTGTGGGTTATATTTAATGTATAATTTAAGATTTTATTATATAATTTAAAAGATAATTGCTTAAATTAAATTCACTGTATAGCCTAAAATCACATAGCCCAAGGATTTAAATTTTAATCTAATAATTTATACTACTTAATGTTTCTTCACTAAAGAAACTATTTAGAAAATGATAGGTATATTTTCTGATATTTAGAATTCTCATGAATTTTCATTTTATGTTTTTCTTGTACTATATGCATTAAAGGTATCTGAAATTTTTGTCATGTTACTGATATTAATGATTTCTTGAATAAACAAATTTGAAAAGTACTTAATTATACTTTAATATTTTAACAGCTGGAAAGTATTTTAATTCTTCAAGCAAATTATTTTCATATAAATGTCTTATGTTGACTAATTGAAAAGCTACTAATGCTTAGTCCTTGTGTTATTAGTTATCTTTAAATTATTAGATTTTCTTTAAAGTTACGTGCATGTGTAGCTGTTAACAGTTGAACTTTAACATAAAGTTGGAGCTCATATTGCATCAAATTGTGATGGTGATAATGACTTGTAATTAAAAAATGAACTGAATGCTATACATTTGTTTTAAAGATTTGCAAGAGATCTCTACACAAGCTGCTTTAGTAGCTTACAAAGAGTTAAATTTTTACAATCAGGTATTACTGTGACATTTGTTAGTATGAAAGACAAAGTATACATGAAATAGCTTGTTAGCTTTAAGTAATTTCTTTATAGTAAGATCAGAAGATTCTAATTGAGAAACTAGATTATGTTTTATTTCAAATTTATTTCTAATTTAATCATCCTGACCTTCTCTGATTTTGGGAGTAGGATATAGGAAAAAGCTAGTAACATTAAAATAATCCTATAAGTCATTACTACTAAAGCTACTTTTGCTTTGAGATAGCGTGAAGAAACTTTTTCTTGTGATTGCCCCCTCCCCCTACTTTCTGATGCCATCATTTAGGAATCAGCATTCCAGAACAGTTGATATAGTTTTGCATTTTTTAGCTGGTCATGACAAACCAGCCTCTGTACCCTCATAGAGAGCAGTATAGAACTTGTCACTGGTGGCCTTTCTGTGACAGAGAGCTTGTGGACCGACAAAGTGCTGCCTGTTATGAACTGTCAAGTGGGAGTCTGCCAAAAACTCAGCAGACAGAACTAATTGGGGAGAAAAAGGACTTTTGTGCCTTCTTCTCTTTCCCTTTTTCTTTTTTCTTTTTAATAAGACAGATATTGTTAAAGTAGCTTGTTTATGTAAGATTTGTCTGCTTCTCTTTTTCCCATTGTGTAGATCGTTTTTAACTGAAAATCTTGCACTGCAGGTTGTTGACCACATCCACATGGAGGTTGGCACTGGACCAAACTCAAGACACACAACTTATAACAGTTGATGAAAAATTGGTAAGAATTCTCTCCTACATGCTTCTATGACTTTCTTTAGGGTTATTTTTGTGCATTATTCAGTATGATGTTTTAGATTCTTCTAGGAAAATGACTTGAGTTTTATAGTACATGTAAATCTTAAGTACTTTGATAAAGATAATTTCCATGAACCATTACATACAGATATTGTCATGTACAAATATTAAAATAAGGCTTCTTCAATTTTGTAATATTAATAAGTAGTAATTGGAACACTTTTCTTTATTGGTATGTTCTAAATTTGCACTGTTTTCACATTCATCATTGACAGTTTGTACCTCTACGTAGTATATTTTGATTATTGTTTTTTTTCATTCCCCTGACTTCCCTCTAGCCCCTGCACACATAAGCCCCTACATATATAATTTTTGTTTCCATTCTTTTCTTTTTCTTTTTTTTTTTAAGATAGGGTCTCACTTTGTAGTTCAGGCTGGCCCTGAGCTCACTATGTAGCCCAGGCAAACCTTGAACTCAGCAGTCCTCCTACCTCTGCCTCCCAAATTCTGGTATTACAGGCATGAGCCACCACACCCAACACTATAGTGTGTGTTACTGATTGCTGGTGGGCATGAGTCACCACACCTGGGGTTTCTGGGGATTGAACCAAGGACCTTGTGCTTGCTAGGCAGGCCCTGGAACCACTAAGCTAAATCTGGCCCCCATTTTTTCTTTTTACCTTCAATTTTTTTTTTCTTTCTTTGTGGACCTCATCCCCCTCCCAGTTCCCCCTCCTCTTTGAAGATTTTCTTCCTGTTTCACAATACCTATTTATACATTTTGGGCTGCATTTACACTTTCAGTTTCTCACACCAGAGAAATGATACGTTTTTTACATGTGTGTCCTATTTATTTCACTTGAGTATGGCTGCAAGGTGCATCCATGTAAGTATGAATGTCTCTATCATTCTTTATGACTAATACTCCATGTTATTTTTTAAAAACCCCACATCTTCTTCATACAGTTTCCAATTGATGGAAATTTGGGCTGTTTCTAAGATTTAGCTATTACAAACAGTGCCTCTATAAACATAGGTATGCATATATCCCTATGGTGTAGTGCTTTTAATTCTACGGGAAGATACCCAGAAGGGGAACAGCTGGGTCAAATAGGACCTCTAATTCTAGTTTTTTGAGGAATCTTCCCACTGATTTTTCATAGGGTTCTATACTCTATGTTGCCACCAACAATGAAGAGAAGGGTTCCCTTCTCCACAAAGCCCCACCAGTATTTTTATTGGTTGACTTCTTGATAGCAGCCATTATATCTGGAGTGAGGTGGAATCTCAGTTGTCATTTTCATCTGCATCTCTCAAATGACCAATAATATTGAACATTTCTTCATATGTTTGCTGCTTCTACTTCTTCATCTGAAAGATGTCTCTTCATTTCAGATGTCCATTTTTGAATTGGGTTTTTAATTTTTGAGGGGTCTGATTTTTTAAAGATTGTTATATGTTCTAAGTGATAGTCCTTTGAAGAACAGCTGGTAAAAATTTTTTCTCACATTGTAGATTTGACTCTTGGTGGTTTCTCTTGCTGTACAGAAACTTTTTTTTTTTTTTTTGCTTTTGAGACAGGGTCTCGCTTTGTAGTTCAGGCTGGCCCTGAGCTCACTATGGTGCCCATGCAAGCCGCTGCGAACTCAGCAATCCTCCTGTCTCTGCCTCCCGAGTGCTGGGATTACAGGTGTGAGCCACCACGTCCGGCATTGTGGTATGCGGTGTTGATTGCTGGTGGGCGTGTCTTCAAGCCCAGCATTGTATGTGTTACCGGGGATTGAACTCAGGACCTTTCGCTTGCGAGGCAGGTGCCGGAACCACTGAGCTAACCCTCTGGCCCTGTACAGAAACTTTTAATAAGATGAGGTCCTAGTTGCTGATTCTTTCTGCTAGCTTTAATTTTACTGAGGTTTTGTTCATGAAGTCTATCCCTATGCCAGTGTCTCTAAGAGTTCTATCTACCCTGTCTTCTGGAAGGTTTGGTATTTCTGTTTCAATATTTAGATCTTTAATCCATTTTGATTTCAGTTTAGTGTATGGTGAAAGATGTAGCTTTTGTTTTAATCTTTAGTAAGTTGATACTCAGTTTTTCCACCACCATTTATCAAAGAGGCTGTTTCTGCTTCAGTGAGGGTGTTTGGCTCCTTTGTCAAAGATATGGTGCTTAGGATCACTGGAGTTATTTCTGCATCTTCTAGTCTGTTCCACTGATCCTTGAGTCTGTTTCTTTGCCAATACCAGGCTGTTTTTATTACAGTGCCTTTGTAGTACAGTTGTAAGTTGAGGATTGTCATACCCCCCTGCAATGTCCTTGCTGCCTAGAATTACTTTTGCTATTCTAGGTCTCTTCTGATTCCAGAAAAAGTTTTTTTTTTTTTGGTGTTACGGGGTATTGAACTCTGGTCCTTGTGCTTCTAAGGTAGGTGTGGTACCACTTGAGCCAAATCCCTAGCCCTTTTTTTTTTTTTGAGACAGGTCTCACTTTGTAGTTCATGCTGGCCCTGAGCACACTATGTAGCCCAGGCAAGTCTCCAGCTCAGCAGTCCTCCTTCCTCTGCCTCCTGAGTGCTGCAATTACAGACAGGCATGAGCCACCACACCCAGCACTGTGGTATGTGGTACTACTGATTGTTGGTGGACATGAGTCACCATGCCCAGTATTGTTGTATGTGGTTATCAGGGATTGAACCAGGGACCTTACGCTTGGTAGGCAGGCACTAGAACCACTGAGCTAAATCTCGAGACACAGATGAATTTTTGTATTATTTTGTCTAATTCTGTGAGATACACTGTTGGGATTTCAATTGGAATTACATTGAATCTGTGTAGCATTTTCTATGTACATTTTCACTGTATTGGTCCTTCCTACCCAAGAACAAGGGATGTCTTTCCTTTTTTTTTTTGGTGAGACAGAGTCTCACTTTGTAGTTCAGGCTGGCCCTGAGCTCACTATGTAGCCCAGGCAAGCCTTGAACTCAGCAATCCTCCTTTCTCTGCCCTCCCGAGTGCTGGGGTTACAGGCGTGAGCCACCACGCCTGGCACTGGTATGTGGTGTTGATTGCTGGTGGGTGTGAGTGACCACGCCCAGCATTGTATGTGGTTACCGGGATCTAAGTCAGGGCCTTGCTCTTGCAAGGCAGGCGCTAGAACCACTGAGCTAAATCTCTGGCCCTGTCTTTCCATTTTTTGATATCTTCTCTTTTTTCAGAGTGTTGTAGTTTTCAAAGTAGAGGTCTTTCACTTTCTTCTTTGAGAAATTCCTACATATTTATTTTCTCTTTTTTTTTTGGATGCTTTTATGAAAGGAATTGTTTCCCTAATTTCTCTCTCAGTGAGGCTGTTGTTCATGTACAAGAAGGCCATGGATTTTTCAATGTTGATCTTGTATCCAGATACTCTACTGAATCTAACAGTCTAGCAATGTTTTGGTGGAATGTTGGGCGTCTTCTATATAGACTATCATATCATCAACAAAAAATGATAGTGTAATTTCTTCTTTTCCTATCTTTATACCTTTTATATCTTTCTCTTGTCCAATTGCTATGGCTAATTTTTCCAGAACTGTGTTCAACAGGAGGGTTGTGATAGTGAATATCTTTGTCTTGTTCCTGATTTCAGTGTGAAACATTTCATTTTTTAACTGTTTAGTATGATGTTAGGTGTTGGTTTTTCATAGATGGCTTTTATCAGGTTCAGATAGACACACCATCTATTCTAGTATTTTGTAGGGTTTTTATCATGAATGGGTGTTGGATTTAGTCAAATACTTTTTCTGTGTCTGTTGAGATGATGGTACTTTTTGTCCTTAACTGTTAAATATAGTATTACATTTATAGCTTTATATGTTGAACCATCTTTGCATGCATGGGATAAATCCAACTCAGTCATTTGTTTGATCCTCTTGATGATCCTCTATATTCTGTTTGCCCATAACTTATTGAGGATTTTCGCATCTCTTTTCATTAGGGAGACTGGCCTGTACTTCTCTTTTTTGGTTGGGTCTTTCTCTGCTTTTGGAATCAAGATAATGCTTGCTCCCAAGAATGAATTCGAGTGTAGTGTTTCCCTTTCAATTTCATTAAAGTGTTTGAGAAGTAATGGCATTAGCTCTTCCCTTAATTTCTTGTAGAATTTAGTAGTGAAACCATCAAGACGAGGTCTTTGCTTTGTTGGTAAGTTTTTTTTTTTTCTTTTTGGACCACAGGGTTTCGCTTTGTAGTTCAGACTGGCCTTGAGCTCACTATGGTACCCAGGCAAGCCGCCGCGAACTCAGCAATGTTGGTAAATTTTTAATTACATTTTCAGTTTCACTGACTAATACTGGGTTGTTTGGAATTTTTATATCTTCTTTGTTCAGTTTTGGTAATTCACATGTGTCTAGTAGTCTGTCCATTTTTTCTGTTTTCCACCATATTGGAGTACAGGTTCTCAACATGTATTGATTACGTTATAAATTTTAGCTGCATCTTTTGTGATTTAACTCTTCATTTCTAATTACATGGATGTGAACCCTTTCTTTTTTTGATGAAGTTGGCTAAGGGTTTATAGATTTTGTGTATTATTTTAAAAGAACCAACTCTGTGTTTCATTGATTTTGTGTCATTCTCTTAGTTTACATTGCATTTATTTCTCCTGTGATTCTTATTATTTCCTCCTTTTATGATCTTTGGGTTTGTCTTTTTGTCGAAGATTGAGGTCCAGCATTAGGTTGTTTATTTGAGCTAGCTCTGTTTTCCTAGTATGGGCATTTACTGCTGTGAATTTCCCTCATAGAACTGTTTTCATTGTGTGCCATAGATTTCTGTATGTTACTGGTATTATCATTTAATTGTAGAAATTGTTTAATTTCTTTTTAAATTTTCACTATGACCCATTGGTTTCTCAGGAGGATGTTATTCAGTTTCAATGTGTTTGTGAAGTTCTTGTAGTTTCTTCTGTTTTCAGTCTCCAATTTCATTGCACTGTGATCTGACAATGTACAGGGGATAACTTCAGTTCCTTTGCATTTACTTAAACATCTTCTGTGAACTAGCATGTGGTCTATTTTGGAGAATGACCCAGGTGCAGCTGAGAAGAATATGTATTCTGATTGTGTGGGGTTGAGTACCCTGTAGATATCTATTATGTTGATTTGTTCAAAAGTTTGCTTCAATTCTAGTATTTCATTACTGATATTTTTGTCTAGTTGATCTATTTGTGACAGTTGGGTATTGAGGTCCCCCACTAGTATTGTATTAGTGCTTATTTGGCTTTTCATATGCATTAATATTTTTTATATAGTTGGATGCACTAGCATTTGGTACATACATATTTATGATTGTCATCTGCTCCTTTTTGATTGTTCCCTTTACAAGGATGTAATGATCTTCATTGACTCTCTTAGTTGTAGCTTGAAATCTACTTTGTCTGCAAATGAGATAGCCCACTCCTGCTTTTTTATGGGTTCCTGTAGCATGAAAAATTGTTTTCCATCCTTTTACTTTTTTTTTAATTGAATTCTTTATTGGTACAATTTATATACATCTCAAAATCACATATAACATTAGGGAATCTGTACCAGTATATGACACAAGTTAATTCTCATTTTTATCCATATCCCTACCCACCCACACCTCCCCACCCCTTATATACATGCTCTTTTATTTTCTTTCCAAATCATATTTATTTCTTCCCCTCATTACATTCCCACACCAAATTTCCTATGCAAATTTCCTATTCTACAAAAACTGTCATACTTTCTAGAGCTCATTTGTATCTACAGGTGCTCATATCAAAGAGGAGATCCAGTATTTGCCTATCTGTGATCTATTTATTCCATTTATTAGTGTGTCCTCCAGGTGTATCCATTTGCACATAAATGAATCAATCTTGTCATTTTTATGGCAGAGTAATACTCCATTTTATAAAAAACCACATTTTTATCCACTCTCCAGTTGATGATCATTTGGGTTGTTTCCAAGATTGAACTATCACAAACTGAGCTGCTATGAACAATGGTGTACATCTGTCTTTCCAATGTGATTTTTAAAATTCCTTTGGGTATATTCCTAGCCAGGGGGATAGCAGGATCAAATGGGACCCCCTAGTCCTAGTTCTCTGAGAAATCTCCACATGGATCTCCACAATAGTTGCACAAGTCTGCAATCCCACCAACAGTGGAGAAGGGTTCCTTCTTGGTTGATTTTGTAATTGCGGCCATTTTTGTGGAGTGAGATGAAATCTAAGTGTTGTTTTCATTTACATCTCTCAAATGACCAGTGACATTGAACATTTCTTCATATGCTTCTTGGCTGCTTTGACTTCTGCCTCTGAGAAGTGTCCATTTCAGATGCCCATTTTTGAATTGGGTCTTTAAACTTGGGGAGGCTGATCTGTTTAAGTTCTTTATATATTGTAGATAATAGCCCTTTGTCTGATAAACAGTAAAGATTTTTTCCCATGTTGTTGGTTGTCTTTTAGCAGTGCCAGCGACTTCTTTGGCTGTGTAGAAGCTTTTCAGTAGGACGAGATCCCATTTGTTGATTCTTTCTGCTAGTTCTTGTGCTATAGAGATTTTATTCATAAAGTCTCTGCCTAAGCCAGTGTCTCTAAGAGTTTTACCTAACCTGTTTTCCAGCAGGCTTATTGTTTCTGTTTTAATGTTTAAGTCTCATATCCATTGTAAATTTAGTTTTGTGCATGATGAAAGAGACAGTCAATCCCTTTCACAGTAGCACCCAGAAAAATGAAATATCTAGGAATCAACCTAACAAAGGAAGTGAAAGACCTCTACTCTGAAAACTAAAGGACTCTGAAAAACTAGATAGAAAAGGAGATCCAAAAGTGGAAAGACATCCCTTGTTCCTGGGTAGGGAGAACCAACATCGTCAAAATGGCTATACTCTCACAACTACTATACAGATTCAATGCAATTCCAATTGAAATTCCAACAGTATACTTCATAGAGCTAGAGAAAATAATACAAAAATTCATCTGGGACCACAAGAAAACTACAATAGCAAAAGCAATTCTAAGCAACCACGACATGGCAGGGGGTATTACAATCCCCAATTTAAAACTCTACTATAAAGCCACTGATAAAAACTTCATGGTACTGGCAAAGTAACAGACCCAAGGACCAGTGGAATAGATTAGAAGATCCAGAAACAACCCTGGATACACTAAGCCACCTTATCTTTGACAGAGGAGCCAAACATCCTCAATGGAGGAAAGACAGCCTCTGTAACAAATGGTGCTGGAAAAACTGGGCTTTAACCTGC
The DNA here is from genome assembly GCA_004025085.1 of Thryonomys swinderianus. Lineage (NCBI taxonomy): Eukaryota > Metazoa > Chordata > Mammalia > Rodentia > Thryonomyidae > Thryonomys > Thryonomys swinderianus. Next base: position 64,896 of record PVIC010001850.1, on the reverse strand, counting down.
CAAAAACTAAAGCTAGACTTATCTCTTTCTCTATCCTTTTACTTTAAATCTATAAATGTCTTTTTGAATTAAATGTGTTTCTTGAATACAGCATACTGTTGGATCTTCTTTTTTTTTTTTTTTTTTTGCTTTTTGAGACAGGGTCTCGCTTTGTAGTTCAGGCTGGCCCTGAGCTCACTATGTAGCCCAGGCAAGCCTTGAACTCAGCAATCCTCCTGTCCCTGCCTCCCGAGTGCTGGGATGACAGGCGTGAGCCACCATGTCCGGCACTGTTGGATCTTCTTAATCCATTCTGCCAGTCTATTCTTTTGATTTGTGAATTGAAGTCATTAACATTGGTAGTTGTAACTGATGTGAATCAGCTTATCCTTGTCATGATATTTTCTTGTTGTTGGTTCTTTGATTTATTTATTTATTTGCCCCTTTCCATTTAATTTCTTGCCTTCCCTAATACTTCATTCTGTTAGACTTCATGGAATTGTGACCCTCACTTTCTTTTTCTAGGCTACTGTTTAGAAGTTTTGGAATGCTGGTTTGATATTCATGAAGTTTCTCAGGTGTTCTTTGTCATGGAAGTATCATAATTCTCCACTGTTTTTTTAGGGCTTGAATTACTTCACTCCAGGCTTTCCTTGACTTGAGGGTTTGTGTTGAAAAGTCCAGTGTAATTCTGATGGGCTTTCCTTTGTATGTGCTTTCTTTCTTTTCTTTAACTGCTTCCAGTATTTTGTTCTTTTGATGGGTTTCTGAAATCTTGACTATTACATCCCCAGATGTGGATTTTTTTATTATTATTATGACTTGTTGGAGTCCTGTATATCTCACTTATCTGTATGTTGAATTCTTTTCCCCTGCTTGGGACATATGGCCACATATGCCATTACACATGTGAAGTTTTTTTTTTTTATCTTGTATTGTTTCTTGTTTCTTCACTCATTTCTGATCAGTATTATTCTGTTATTCTTTGAATCCTCTACCAGCTGTTTCATCAATGTCTCATGTTGCTGGCCATTTTTAAGCAATCTTTCTTTTCCTGGTCACTAATTGAAATCCTGTCTTCTATGTCTGATACTTTGTCCTTCCATGGGCTTTTAATAACCTTTTAATGGAATTTATAATGTCCTAGAAATGTGTTTCATTCTGTTTAATGAGTTCCATTACTTTGATGTACTGGGATTCCATCATGTTCCTGAGTTCTTCTTTCACTCTGGACACTGTGTCTGTTCTTATCTGATAAGTTGTTTCTCTTTTCATTTTTTCCCAGATCTTTTGTTGCCATTTCAGAGGGTCCAGGTGTTCAGTTTCAGGTTGTTCCATCTCTGTTACTCCATAAATCTCCCTTTGGTGATCTGGAATTCTGGGATTGTGTCTTTATTTTTTTCTCATTCCTATTTCATTGTTGGTGATATTTTTGGTTTATTTCCTGGGTTGCTACCTGTAAAATGCTTATTGCAAGTATCTTTCTTGCTAGTATTTAGAATCCTTAGGAAATGGCTACTTCTGGGTTATCTTCCAGATATAGTTGGGCCTTGGGCCACCAGTGTGTAATGGCCCTTGAGCAATCTAAGTTCTTGAACACCAGAAAAGACATTTGATGAGAACAATTGTGTTACCTTAGCCAAAGTAATACAATCGCGGTCAACAACTGTGTCAAACACGATCCTGAAAATGACAAACTGTGGTAGTCACTATTCTGACACTTTTAACCTCCTGAACTAGACCTGTGGCCACGTATCAATGATTAGCCAGAAATATGTTTACCCTATACAAGTCCTTCAGTATACCAGTAGCACCCTCTGGGGAGAAAACTTGGAGTTGGAGCAGGGAGATAAAAGGAGAGAGGTTAGAAATAGGGCTGGAGAACACAGGAAAATCATGCGAACCTTGGAAAACTGGTGAAAAATGAAGGAAATGAGATGGAAGGAACAAAAACAAAACAAAGCATACTAACAGCAACAGGGGAGCTAGAAACTATATTCACCTTCCTATAAGAATAAGAACAATTAAGAGAAAAAGAAAAAGGACAGTAGCAGAAACTATAAGGGAAATAAAGAAGAAAGGAGAAGGAAAAAAGGAAAAGGGAGGAAAACAAAACAGCAACAAAAAAAAGGGTTCCTTTCACATTATCTATGTGTCATTGATAGACAGCATGGGCAACAGCCTATATATCCAGGCTGACAAAGGTCCCCTGAAATTGAAGTAGTTTTCTGGCTACAAGGCTGGAATTTAGCTCCCAGATCTCCTGCAGGTCTCTCAGCTGCTATTTTGCCTTTTTACATTTATAGGGGGAAAGGGCGCTTCTTTCCTGCCAACAACCCAGACCCCTTGAACCCTGTATGTGGTGGCAGAGTAGAGTAGGTGTCTCTAGCTGTTTTTAGTCAGGGTCATGGGTGGACCTAGGAGCAGAATTTGGCTGGAACTATTCTCTACTTCACAGCATAAATTCCCCCTTGACCTGTTGCCAGGAGTCAGCCTGTTGCCAGTATAGCTATTTGTGTCTTCCTTTCTTTGTCTCAGGGTAGCCAAGTGCCCCAATTTTCTTTTTCTCCAGAGTGGACCTGCAGATGATTTTGCCGCTGCTGGCACTTTGTTTCTCAGTGAGAAGCTGAGTTGTCTGTTCAGATCCTAGATTCACCCTGGGGAGAGTATGTGGCCAATTTGCTTAGTCCAACACTTTTTTTCTAATAAATATTGTTTTTTTATTTTCCCTATCACACTCATTTATAAGATACTTACAGGTATTATCTAAATTAAGTATATTGAGTTTTCCTGGAATTATCCAAAGTTAATGTTACCATATGTATGTATGGTTTTGTATGTTACACATGTACACCATTTCTTTGTGCACATCAGTTAAATTACAAGTAGTAATGAATGAATAATCTTTTGTTCATCAGTAGTACATACATAAAATTTTGGAAACTATCGCAAAATTTTTCAGTATGTTCTATCACTTTAGACATAATTTGATATTTGTTTTTATTTTTCAATAGCATAAAAATTGTAATATTTGCAACACTGAAAGAAATGACAAAAAATAAAGTAATACTATAAGCATACTTTTCATTTTAGATATGGTTCACTATTTTCAGATATATGTATGTGCCTCTTAACTACTTTTCTAAAGGCACTGTATTTCAAAATGTGAAGTACATCATAAATATTTTAAATACAAAAATAGTATTTTAAAAACTTAGTTTGTCTCAATATTTATTAGTACATATTGTGTACATATTAATAGGTTTCATTTTGACAGATTTATACATGTATATGACATACTTGAATCATTTCCTCTGACCATCTCCCCAATTTCACATGTTTATGGGGTGAGATCAGTGTATATAGTGTATTTGATCATATTCGTGTCCCCTTTTATTTACCCTTGTAATCTCTCCCTCTTCTTCACTTTCTCTTGTCTAATAACAGTTTCCTTTCTTTTTATCTTTGTAGATTAAACAGATTAGGGAGAATATTTGATATTGTTTTTCTGAGTCTGGCTTATTTTGCTCAACATGATGATCTCCAGATCCATTTTTCTGCAAATGATAAAATTATGTTCTTTTTCTGGCTGAGTAATACTCTATTTTATATATTGATTATAATTTATATACACATATATAATTTTGTTGGGCATCTAGGCTTATTCCCTATCTTGGCTATTGTATATAATGCTACATTAAACATGAGAATGCAGGTATATGTATGAGATGCTGACCTCTTGGGTATATATCAAGGACTGGTAGATACTAGTGTTTGAGGGATATCCATAATGTTTTCTATAGTGGCCATACTAATTTTAATTTCCACTAGCAGTGTAGAAGCGTTCTTTTTCCTCTACATTCTCACCAGGCTTTCTGATAGGGATAAGACAGAATCTCAGTGTAGTTTTGATTTACATTTCCCTAATGGCTAAAGATGGGAACATTTTTTCATGTACTTACTGCCCATTTGTACTGTTTCTCTTGAGGAATGTCTGTTCAATCTTTTGCTCGTTTATGTATTGACTGGGCTTTCTACTTTGTGTGTGTGTGTGTGTGGTATCAGGGATTGGAATTGGACCCTTGTGCTTCCAAAATAGGTATGGTACTGCTTGAGGTAAATCCCCTAGAAGTTTTGTGAGTTCTATTTATTTATTTGTTTGTTTGTTTGTTTGTTTGTTTTTGAGACAAGGTCTCGCTTTGCAGTTCAGGCTGGCCCTGAGCTCACTATGTAGCCTAGGCAAGCCTCAAACTCAGCAATCCTCCTGTCTCTGCCTCCCGAGTGCTGGGATCTTTTTATTTATTTTTTATGTAATCCTCTGTTACAAAAGAAGCTGGCAGTTTTTCTTTTTTCTTTCCATTCTGTAGGTTGGCCCAGGCAAAGACTTCTTGAATAGGATCCAATATACAGGAAATAATAGAAAGAATCAATAAAGGGGACTACATCAATAAGTTTCTACACAGCAAAGGAAATAGTACTTTAGCATCACTATTATGAAATATGAACTAATAGATTAGTATACTACTTTTTTTTTTTTTTTTTGAGACAGGGTCTCACTTTGTAGTTCAGGCTGGCTCTGAGCTCACTATGTAGCCCAGGCAAGCCTTGAACTCAGCAATCCTCCTGCCTCTGCCTCCCGAATGCTGGGATTACAGGCTTGAGCCACCAAGCCCAGCATCTGTGGTATGAGATACTGATTGCCAGTGGGTGTACCATGCCCAGTATTGTTTTATGTGGTTACTGGGGATTGAATCAGGGACCTTGCGCTTGCAAAGCAGGCGCTGGAACCACTGAGCCAAATCTCTGGCCCAGTATACTACTTTTATTAACTACTGAGAAGTGGATATTTGTGATGTTCATTGAAATTGGATGGTATCTAGGCTCCTAATTGAAATAAAGGCATTAGTCATTATCATATCTATTGGTTATTCATATATAATGCATCTTTTAAATTGATACAGGTAATGCCTAGGACCTAAGTATATGAGCTAGACTTAGTTAAAGATCAATTTTAATGGTTTTCTGTTTCTGTTTTCTGAAAATGGATCATAGAAATTTAAAACTAGAAGCTTTAGGTGTTACCTAGTCATATAACTGAATGTAGTTATTTTTAATTTTAAAAATGATTTAACCTTTTCTTCAAAAGAAATCATATGGAGAAATCCAGTAAATCATAACATAGATGAAGACTGAACTCTTCAGAATGATGAGAGTTGAGGCAGGACATTTAGAAGACTTTTAAGCCAATCTGAGGAGACTTAATAGAATAAGATTTGGAATAGTTTAATAGTCTGCCATTTTTCAACAGACTAAATAGCTGATCTTCCAACTTTAAGTTTTAAAAATTTTCACTAAACTAATTGTGTGTGTGAGAGAGACAGAGAAAGAGAGAGAGAGGGACGAAAGAGAGTCTACTCTTTACTGATCAGACATACTTTTATTTGGCTTTCCTTTTTTGTTCTTTTGTGAGACAGGATCATGCTATTGTAGCCCAGTCAGGCTGGCCTTGAAACTTGGTACATAGCCCGGGCTCCCCGAGCTCCACATCTTCCTGTCTCAGCCTCCCAAGTGCTGACATTTACAGGTATGTGCCACTGCACCTGGTACTCAGCCATAATTTTAGAAAGGTTTTTTTTGTGAATAATGAGTGTCTTTTCTACAAATGATGATGGAACACTTGTATATTTATATGCAAAGTTGAAAAAAGAAATTCGATATATATCTATGCTATATATAAAATTTAACTGTCAAGTCTCAGATATAATCTCATGTTCCTAAGTTTCAAATTAAGATGTCTAAAATATCTAGAAGAAAATGTAAGAGCAAATCTTTTTAACTTTGGTTCAAATTTTTCTTTAGGTATTATACCAAACATAATCTATTTTTAATCATAAAATTGGACTTTCCCACACTAAAACCTCTGCTCTTCAAAAGATAAAACTAGGGGGATAAAAACACAAGCTATAGATTGAGAGAAAATATATCTGATAAGAAATTATACCCAGGGGCCAGAGATTTAGCTCAGTGGTTCCTGTGCCTGCCTAGCAAGCTCAAGGTCCCTGGTGGATCCCTGGTAACCACATACAATACCGATTGTGGAGTCTAATGCCCACCAGCAATCAGTACCACATACCGCAATGTAATCCCAGCACTCAGGAGGCAGAGGCAGGTGGATTGCTGAGTTTGAGGCTTGTCTGAGCTATATTGTGAGCTCAGGGCCAGCCTGAACTACAGAGTGAGACCCTGTCTCAAAAAAAAAAAAAAAAAAAAAAAAGAATTATACCCAGGAAATATAAACAACACTTGTAAAAGAAGTCAACTTCACAAGACTACATACAGTATGATTCCACTGATTTGGCATTATAAAGAAGCAAAAAACACTGTAGGAATAGGAAATTGATCAGTGGTTTTCAAAGTGAGCAGTCAGAAGGGATAACTATACAGTTAATGAGGGAATTGTGCATGTGGTGTCTTGAGTGAGATAGTGATTGCCAAAATATGTATTTCTGCCCATTTCATTTGTAAAAGAAAACTTTGCACACTGGAAAAGACAAATTTTGTTTATAAATTACATCAGTTTATAAAAGGGGATAAAGATAATTTGTTAATTTGGCAGTAATGTATTTTTTTTCTGTGTGATTTCTATCCATTGATTCAAGGTCTACTCAGGGCATGTATGTGTGCCATCTTCTATGTGACAGCATTTGAAACAGCACTTTGGTAATCTGGTTCAGTTCTCAAGGTGCCTAAGATTTTTCAGGTCTGCAAAGTTGCTTTTTTTTTTTTTTTTTTTTTTTGCTTTTTGGAGACAGGGTCTTGCTTTGTAGTTCAGGCTGGCCCTGAGCTCACTATGGTGCCCAGGCAAGCCGCTGCGAACTCAGCAGTCGTCCCGTCTCTGCCCCCCCACCGAGTGCTGGGATTACAGGCGTGAGCCACCACGCCCAACATTACATGTGGTAACCTGGGATCGAACTCAGGTCCTTACGCTTGTGAGGCAGGCCCCGGAACCACTGAGCTAACCCTCCGGCCCCAAAGTTGCTTTTATTAACACTCTTCTTATTTGCCCTTCTCACTTTGTTGATTGACATTTACACTGAATCTGTAAAACAATTGTGATTAAATTCTGGCCATCTTAGTACAAATAAAGGAGTGGGCTACTAGCATTTATATCCTTCACCTCCTTCAAAGTTTAAAATAAAGGGCTGGGGATTTAGCTCAAATGGTATTGCACCAACCTTAGACACACAAGGGCTCAAATTCGATACCCAGTAACCGCAAAAAAAAAAAAAGTTTAAAATAAAAAAGCTCTAGTTTTACTTAGTGATGCAATGAAAATTTTTAAAATCTCCACCCTGTATATACATCTTATGTTTCATGTAGCAAAACAGAAATACAGATAAACATTCTGCAACATAGAGTACAATGACTGTCTTAAGGAAAAGCTCTTACATACTTTACTTGCTGTTGGAAATTGAATTAGCCACTTTTTTTTCATGGTACAACTTTTAAATGAGATAACAGATGACATACTATTATTATTCAGTCTTCAGTATAGGTGTGACAAACATCTTGAAAATGAATTTACCACTTCAAGAATATAAATACCAAGCTTTCAAGTAAAAATGAGAATTTTGTAGAAGTTGACTCCACAGATCTGATTGATTTTGACACTTTCCTAGTAGTATTTAAAAACTTGTAATAAGGTTGGACATAACATTAACAAATGTAGTTTTTAAAAAATTATGTAATGAAATATCACATAGTATATTGGTATTTGGAAGATGTATGTATCTCTGAGCCAGTATTTTCTGTATAACCAATGTATGGTGTTATAAATCATGCATGAATGGGTAAAAGTTTTATTTAAAGGTAGAAAAGTGGGTTCTTAGTGAACACAAAGATTTTAAGGAATGAAAATATTTTAAGTTTGAAAATATTAAAGCTACTGAAAATATTCCTTCATTTTCTAGCTACGTATCTGTATGATGATGATTTTTTTTATGTTCCAATGAAAACAACCAGTTCAGTTTTAGTTCAAGAACAAATGTTACAGTGTTACAATGTTACAGCTTTCTTCTCCTAAGGTAGACATTAGATTTTCAAAGTGCAAATTAATGCCTCTCTTACTTGAGATTTTAGTTTTTGTAAAGTTATTTTTCATTAAAATAATTATATTAATGTATAATTGGCTTTTCTTAAGTTGAGTACTTAAATTTTTCTTCAATTTTATAATATATGGTAAATATTTATAGATATAATTGATATAAACAAAACATTATTGGAGCCCTTTTAAGAATATAAAAGGAGTCCTTGAGGCCAAAAAGTAACAGTTCTCTCAACTATTCTCTTTTTTGAATTAAGCATCTCAGTACTGATTTATTTCACATGAGTTCCAGGTAATTAATCATCTTGATTACCTTCCAGTTTCACTGAATCTCTTTATGTTACCATGATTTCTCATGACACTATAGATGTTTTGCAGGGTGTGATAGGAATTATTGCCTTTATTCCTTTTAATAACACTGGTTCTAGTAAGACCATTTAAACTTTAAGCTTGTATGCAGCTTATATGGATTTTATGGAGAGCAAAAATTTCAGACCCTTTTTGCCTGAGTCTTGTTTATTTTTTCCAATCTTGAACATACGCTATTTATCATTTTAACTGTTATTCTCAAATTCACTCAAAGGACATGTTAGCAAGTGAAGCTTATTTTTCTAAATTATTATATCTGATACAGAATTTAAAACAATATAATCAAGAAATTTTCATAGTGTTTTGTGGGTTTTAGTACCAATAGAGAAGTACAAAGAAAAATTGTTTTCTTCTGAATATCAACTGTATATTGACAATATACATGTAATCTTTTTTTGCACACAAAGAATGTAGAAGGAAATCTGCATAGCATTTTTCTGGTGTGAAGAATACATTCTCTCATTGTGGAACTAATATACAATATTCATTGTTAGAGAATAAATCCTCAGAGTAAATTGAAGTAATTGTAAATTACTGTTAATAAAGAATTTGATATCACAATACATGGTAAAATTTTAATTAGTCACTCTTAATGTCTTCTCTTGTGTATGACCTGGCAGTGAGTCTTTTAGAATTTATAGTTTAAATATTGAAAGAATAGCTGATGGCATCATAATCCAATAAATTTATGTTAAGAATCAAACTTTTTTGCATTTTGCCCCATATTTTTAAATGTGTGATACTTCCCAGAGATAAAAAGGAAAGTTTACAGGTAATTGTTTGCTTGGCCCTTGGTTTTTGTTGCAAAAGGAGTTGTGCCATGGAAGTTGGGTAAAGAATGTCTCTGCCTTTGTGCTTTATTAATTTTTTTCTCCCTTTATGTCTCCTGCACCCCAGTCTCCTTTCAGTACTTTTGATGAATACTCATGTCCAATGAACTGATTGTTTTTTTATATTCACTTCAACTATACAAAAGATAGGAGTTAAATTTGCAGTGACTTTAAAGATTTTAAGTAGGTGAGACTCCAAAACCAAAGTACAAATTAGACATATATACGTGCTTTTGATTTTTTAAAATTATTCTATTACCCATTTTTTTATATACTGGTTTATTTGTTATAGTTCTCTTTTATAACCTGTTTACTATTGTACTTAAAAATACTAATACAAAAATAAAATAGGTTTGGTTTATTAATAAATATAATATAAAAACATCTTTAATAGTTGGTAATTAGTATATTTTATAAAAGTTATGTTGGCTGTCATCTTTTCATTATCCATTTATTTATTCATTCAATAAATGCTTTCTGACCCCTTATATGTACTATGCATTATGCTTCTATGTTTATTTCAGCTTAGGTGCTTTGTTATTGTGTGAAAACTTAACTACCACCTGTTTTAACTTTTACAGCAGTTTTATGCTTATTTACACGTTTGCCCTTAATTTAAGTGCATGTGAAAAAGGAGACTTTTTAGCAATTTATAAATCTTATCTCTTTTAGGGTGGTGTTCAGTGGAGAATGACAGCTGTCATTTTAAATCTTCTTGGCAAATTATATCACTGCCATTAATGATTTTTAATAGTCTTAATATTTTATTTAAAATTAGATGTTCACATAAAACAGTGTTCTGAATGATGTCATATTGTTGTACTTTAGTAAGAAACTAGTTTCTTCCAAATAGCAATAAAACAGTAGTTAAAGCTTTATTATTTGCAATAACTAATTGCTATTTGATTAAGTACATGGTACTCAAAGCAAGCTCAATGAGGCTTTAATAATATGTTTAGAAATCTGCATAAGTCTCAAGTTTAGGACAGATTTTTATCACCGATAGTTTTTAAGTTTTTTCATGTTTTGTACTTGTTTTAAGAAATTTTAAGATTGAATGATTTCTGCAGAGTTCAAAAATAAAAGTTTGCTAAGTATTTGTTTTCCTCCTAACATACTAAAAATTTATAGATGAAGATATTTCACAAATATGCAAATTTAAATTAGAAATTAGCCATTAAGAGGTGACCTGCACCAAAAGAAAAAAACTCAGTTAAAGGCTTACATTTACTTCGTTAGTTTTTTTTTTTTTAAGGGGTCAGTTTTCTTTTGGTGAGATTATTTTCTTTTGGTGTGTGGAAGTGCTATCTCTGCTAGATTATAAGAAAGAGCAGTGTCTGCAATTGAGGTTATACAGCCTTCTAGCATCTCAAGTGTCTGTTTTGTCTGGACTTTACTCACGCAGCATTCTTGTGTAAAGATCTCAAGGCTTTAGTCTGGAGTACTGGGTCAAAGGATATGTCTCTTTGAAGGGTAGACAGGAGCTTTTTTATGTTTTATTCACTAAGTAGTATTTCATTTTACATCAAAGAATAGCAGCCTTTTGAGAATGTACCATGGCAGCAGTTTAGCATGAGTTTTTTCTTTTAAGACTTTCAGTAAATATGGATGTTTCTTCAAAATTTTCAGTCTATGTGATGCATATTTATATTCATCTATAGACTGTCTTTAAAATAAAAAGCTATAAGTGAATAAATTAACAAATGCTGGTTTGCAATATGTTTTGTATTTTAAAACAGCTGTAGTATTTTACAGTGTAATTCTTTGTCAATTTTAATGCTGTCCAAGCAATTGAGAAAAATTGGTGAATAGCCTTTGATTGGAACCATACTATTAATTAAAATTCTAAGTAATGACTGCTCACTTTGGAAGTTAAATTTTATAGCTAAATTTTATAGATACTCATACTTTAATTGTCCTTTTTTAGTACTGTCACATATGGAGGAATACAAGATTGATTCTGAAAAATTTCAAATACTCAAGTAATGAAAATGTTAAGACATGAAAGGTTCTTTCTGCACTTCTTGCATAGATTAAAAAATAAATTTTTTCTAATAATATTAATCATGTAACACGATTGTTTACATACTTAAAATATTAAATTATGTTTTCATATTCCTATCCAAAAATATACTGTATATGTCTAAGCATACTAATATTAAAATAGATTTTTATGCTTACAGATAAAACTTGCTCTGAAATTAGTGGTTTTAAGTAGAACTATTGCTTCTGCTTTCAATAGTGTATAAGTTTTAATACAAGTAACTGGTAGTTATTAAACAGATTATACACAATTATTTTAAAATAAAATTTTAAAGATAAACAGCTTAATTTTTGTTTTCTAAAATACATGCCCAATTACAATGTTATTTTTATATATTTTTACATCAAGCTATATAAAAGCTTTAAAATATTAGAAAGGAAGTACATGTTAAAATAAGTTTTTATATGCAAATAGTATCCATTAAAACTTGAAATTATCTTTCTATATTTAAGTTGTTCAAAGAACAAAAGATCGTTCCTCTACAGTATTCAACCATCTCTATTATTTGTGATTCTTCAGCAATTAAAGCAGATTTATTTTCTTCTTTGTTCCTACTTGGAATACTTGAACAGTGCTGGAGAATTGAACTGACTGGAATGTCTTATCTTTGAAAAGCTTTAAAGTTCTATGTACCAATTAGCAAAATACAGTAAAGGTTTAAACTGTTAATAGCCACAACATCTTTAATGCATAGACCTGTAGCATGCTAGGGCTGTGTAACAGTTCTCCATTGTACGTCTCTTTTAAGGAAAGTAACTGTGTTAGTTCTTTTCTTGCTTTACTACCTGCTGTGTATGGAAATTGTGTGTAGTACTTGACACTTGCTTTCGAGAATTTAAAATTCTTGCATGTTATTATGTAAAAGTTTTGGCTCTCAAAGTAGAATTGATAATATTTGTTTGGCTTTTATATGAAGGATTTTAGTCATTTTAAATATTACACAATTCATATGTGAAAATACATCATCAGTCTATTTCTTAGCGAATTTAATGTATATTGGCTCTATATTATCCCATTGGTTGCTATTTCTTTTATCTGAATCATTAAATTTATATTAGAGTATAGAGATAGCTGTTGTGTTTTGTACGGTATTTAAGGATAAATTTGAGTGAATTTGTTTGTTTTGAATTTGATTTCCTTGCTAGTATTTTATTTTAGAGTTATAACTTTTTTAAATGATCAATTTAGCAAATTATTTCAGGACTCAAAAATTCATCCAAGTGGCACAAATTGTTAAAACTTCATGCCCATCATTTTACAGTAGTTCTTAATGGAGGTAGAGGTGAAGAGTGGAGGAGAAAAATAGGAATAGCATCTTTTAGTGACAGGTTTTTTTTTTAATGTCATTATCTTAGTGAATAGAAATAGATCAATGGAAAGGAAAATGTAGACCTCAGTGTTGAGGCTAGGAAACTTTGATTTTATTTCTGTCTTTATGCTTTTTAATTTCATACCGCCTAGTCTGTTTCAGTTGTATTCTTCAAAGTAACTACCTGAAGCTTGAAAGTGTGCATTTTTTTCAGGATGGTAAGTTTGAAAACTTAGGGCAGTGTCGTGAAAACTTTACTGTGTACAATATCCTGTGCATCACAAAACTGGCTCTTTGTAAGGCATATTTTTCTAGATATGTGTAAATAGTTTTTTATTTAGTTGCTATTTCATGTTGAATACATCTAAAGCTTTTAGTATATTGCATGTTAGTTAAGGAAGATTTTTATTTTACTAGTAATAAAATACACAGAAAAGCAATTGTAATTTCTTCTAAGCAACATATAGGACACAGAGATACACCAAAGTGTTTGACTTGGAATTTGCCTCTGTATAACTTGTTTTGTGCTTTCCTGTTATCCTGTGAGCCTCTGCTCCTTTTTTCCTGACTGTGCAACTGACAGTTCTCTCCTTCTCTTGCTGCCTGTGCTACCCCCCCATTTGTTTATTCCTGTTTTTGTGTTTTCCTCTCTGTCCTTTCTCTGTCTCTGTTTGTTCTGATACTTCCGTGTTGTCATTCTTTTTTATCCATCACCCACCCTGTGTCTTCTGCTTCCCTCATTTTTCCTACTGTTTGCTCTTTCACATTTGTTTTTCTTGTCTTTTTACTTCTTTCTTCCACTCCATCTCCCAGATTGACTGGGGAGCTACTTCTGAAGTAGAAAGGAGAAATAGAGGTGGCCCTACTCTTTTCTTTCATTGTCCTGTTTCCTCTAGCTAGAGAAATTTACTAACTGGAAAAAGAAATGCTGTGATTTATATATATTATTATTATTATTATTATTTGAAATTTTCACCCTGAAGGAAAAGCATAAGGTAGTGGAAAGACCATGGACTTATGTATAGACACAGCCTTAGATCTTTAATCCCCTCTTAGTGGAACAACGAGTCAGTTATTTAACCTAAGTATCCTCTTTTTTTTTTTTTAATTGAGACAAAGTCTCGCTTTGTAGTTCAGGCTGGCCCTGAGCTCACTTTGTAGCCCAGGCAAGCCTCAAACTCAGCAATGCGCCTGCCTCTGCCTCCCGAGTGCTGAGATTAGAAACCTGAGCTACCATGCCCAGTTTAAGTGTCCTCATTTTAAAAAATGAAGTTTATACCTTTGGATTTCTTTTGAAATTTAATTGAGAATATATTAAACAGGAAAACACAATGGCTTATGTTCATCACTTATTAAAAATTATTTTATTGGGCTGGGGATTTAGCTCAGTGGTTCCACATCTGCCTTGCAAGGGCAAGGAAGGTCCTGAGTTCAGTCCCAGGTAACTACATACCACAATGCTGGGCATGGTGGCTCACACCTGTAATCCCAGCACTCTGGAGGCAGAGGCAGGAGGATTGCTGAGTTCGAGGCTGCCTGGGCTACATAGTGAACTCAGGGCCAGCCTAAACTACAAACTGAGACCTGGTCTAAAAAAAAAAATTATTTTACTTCTCCCACTACCCCCATTTGCAGTTGGTGATTCTAGTAAGAGAAACGACCTGAATTATAATTTTTATACTTGATTCTGAATTGAGAACATCAGTCTTCTGATTCATATGTGCTATTCAGATATTGATTTCTAGAGGATCTTAGAACAAAATGTTGGCCTTCATTTTATCGGTCTTATATTAGTTATATGTATTCACTAGTGAGTGAGTGTGTGTGTGTGTAGTTGGTAATGACTTGTCATTTATCTTGCTTTTTCTAACAATCTGTAGCATTTCACTAAATTGCCTATATTACTACCTCTCATGCATAGTTTTTAAAAACTGATTGTTTAGTAGACATACAACTATATAGTTATCCTTCCACTGAAAAATCTGTTTAACCATTTATAATTTATTTTTAGTAGTAGAAACTTGAAACTGTATTACTTCAAAGTTTTTAAGGATATTATTCATGTTATATATCATATTTGGTCACTGAACTATAAATTGTTTTACTGATTTTAATAGAAAATGTATATTCATACATGATATAACAGTGGAGAGCCATTTTTAGAGATGTGTCATTAGGCAGTTTATGGTTATGAGATACTATAATGTGTGCTTACACAAACCTGGTGTGATTTACTCACTGTGGCCTATAGATGCAACTAGGAAATGGGAAAAACATGAGGTATTTGATTTGAGGTTGCTGGCAGAGTACCATAGAATACTGGTTTTATAGTACAGTATTTTTAAAAATTATTACCATGAGTACATTTTAAAATAATAAAAATATAGTAAATTATAAACTGTCATTTATTATCAAATATTATATACTGTATATAAGTGTATGTGCTGTACTTGTATTCAACTAATAACACAGTGGGTTTATGCCAGCATTACCACAAACATGAATAATGTGTGTTGCTGTGATAGCTACATTTTCACTAGGTGATAGGAATTTTTCAGTTCCATTCTAATCTCACATGGGATCACTATCCAAAAAATCACATTGTGTGACATATACAATTTTCTTGCTGGTTAGAAAAAGACAGCGATGTTAAAAAATAGAAATATGTGCATGTTGTAGAAGCATTAATTTAGAAATTTTAAAATCACTTATAACTTGTTTAAATTTATTTCCTTTTATGTAAATATTAATATCCAATATATTTATATATGACAAATAATTTTATCCTGTTTGATTTTATTTACATAATATTATAAATATGTCTGGAATTATTCAAAACACTATTATAAGTGAATATATAAGCTTCCATTTTATAGCTACCATAATGCATCAGCCAACATGCAGTTGTTATACTGCAGAGTGCTTAGTTTTTTTTTGTTATACACAGTGATATAATGAAAAGCTTTATATTTAAATCTAATTTTTTACAACATCTCAGGATTAATTCTTTGAAGTGTGATAACATAACAGGATCTAGCACTGGCATTTTAAATATTTTTTTCACATTTAAAGGTATTGGTATAGAATAGTGTTGGGGAAGTCTTACCAGTTGATGCTGTGTACAGATATGACTATAGCCTGTAGCTTTAGTGCACAAGGTCTATGATTAGTTCAGTCTAAGTTCTTCACTTTCCAATAAGAGAGTGTAGCAAATTTTGTCTAATAAGTGCATCCTATGTCTTAAGATTTAGAAAACAAAACTTACAATCTATAAATGATGTTGCATTAAATTAGAAAGTACTTTAAAGCTTAGTACATGCCAAGCATCAACACTATAGACTTAATTATCACCATACTATAAATTTATGATATCCCATCTGGTAAGGTTTTTATCAGAGATATGTAGTCCAATGCATAGTAGACTACATAAGTGGGCTACAGAAGTGTTACGTACTTCTAGCACACTACCATGTCTATCACTATGTTATAATGCATTGTAACACAATCTGTTGTTAATAATTTGTAATATGAAGAATGTGTCTGAGAAAATTAATGAAACTTTTTTCCTAACTCTTTCAGGTTAATGTTCTCTGTTTATTTAGTGAAGTACCTGCTCTGTATTATTTCAAATTTGAATTTTTTTTTTTTTTTGCTTTTTTTGGAGACAGGGTCTTGCTTTGTAGTTCAGGCTGGCCCTGAGCTCACTATGGTGCCCAGGCAAGCTGCCGCGAACTCAGCAATCCTCCTGTCTCTACCTCCCGAGTGCTGGGATTACAGGCGTGAGCCACCACGCCCGGCATTGTGGTATGCGGTGTTGATTGTTGGTGGGCGTGTCTCCACGCCCAGCATTATATGTGGTTACCAGGGATCGAACTCAGGTCCTTGCGCTTGCAAGGCAGGCGCCGGAACCACTGAGCTAACCCTCCGGCCCCTCAAATTTGAAATTTTTGATACTGTATTGTCCAGAATATGGGGCCCCCCCTCAGTGCTGGGGATCAAAACCCAAGCCCTTAAACATACTAGTTATGTGCTTTACCACAGGGCCACAACTCAAGTCTATATCCTAA
Organism: Thryonomys swinderianus; assembly: GCA_004025085.1. Classification (NCBI taxonomy): domain Eukaryota; kingdom Metazoa; phylum Chordata; class Mammalia; order Rodentia; family Thryonomyidae; genus Thryonomys; species Thryonomys swinderianus. Next base: position 48,194 of record PVIC010001850.1, on the reverse strand, counting down.
CTAATATTTTATGGACCAGTGGAAAGAACATACATTCTCAAGTTATTAGATGCAGTATTTTATAAATTTCAGTGAAATTTTAATTTGATAGTTTTTCACATTGTCTGTATCTTTACTGATATTTTTGTTTTCTCTTAGTTCCAGAAAGTATTAACAACTCAAACTCTATTTTGTCTGTCGTTTTCATTAGTTGATCACATTTTTGCTTCACTTATTTTGAAGCTGTATTGTCCAGTGCATAGACACTGAAAATTGTTGTATGTTCTTCATGAGTTATTCTGGTGCTTACCTTGTTCTATAGTCTACTTTGATATTAATATAACTGTTCCAGTTTTCTTCTTGGTTTTGTGTTACATTTTATTCCACCCTTTTAGTTCTAAGTTTATATTTAGTTTTATCCTTGTGAATATTTTTGGGTCTTGATTTTCTGTACTATATTTCCCCCAAAATAAAACATACTAATTTTTGCTCCAAAGGATGCTTTGGGGGGGGGGGGCGTGGAGATTTAGCTCAGTGGTTCCAGCGCCTGCCTCACAAGTCCAAGGTCCTGAGTTTGATCCTGGTAGCCACATACAACAATGCTGGGCATGGTGGCTCACACTTGTAATCCCAGCACATGGGAGGCAGAGACAGGAGGATTGCTGAGTTTGAAGTTTGCCTGGGCTACATAGTGAGCTCAGGGCCAGCTTGATCTGCAAAGCAAGACCCTGTCACCAAAAAAAAAAAAAAAAAAAAAAAAAAAAAAAAAAAAAAAAAAAAAAAAAAAAAAAAAAAAAAATGCTATAGGGTTTATTTTCAGAGGATATCTTTTTATTTCGTGTACAATAATCTACATTTATTCATGTAACACAGCATATATTTATTCATGCAAAAAAAACCCCCAGAAGATAGTCATGTTGTCGTCTTCTGGGACAGTTATAACTCTCCAAACCTCAAATTCCAGCGTGAATTTCTTGTGACTCCATTTCCTATAGAACGATTGTCTCCAGTCTCTCATTTCCAGCAATCCAGTGCTCCTTCATTGAGCACTTCTTGTCCGTGTAGCTTACTGGCAGTGCATTGGCAGCACAGCTGCCAGTGACTTTATGAATTCTTCACCCAAGTTGCAACTTCTTACATGCTAAGGTTTGACAGAGTTTCCATGATGATTTCTCTCCATTCTGTTTTGAATGTAGTCATTAATTTCCGTGCACAAATGGTCTTGAATGGCTTGTTTATTGCAGTATCAAGAGTCTGGAGATAGGCAGTCATTCCTGCAGGAATGATTATTCGAGCTTTTCTTCACTCTACAGGGAAGTTCTTCATGTCTAGCTAGGTGAGTGCTGGCTGGATCCCAGAGAAACAGACGTCTGCAAAATAAGGGCACCATTAAGTCAACCTGTTTCCTTATAAGTGCTTGTGTACATCAGGCTTTTTTGGTTTCTGAATATTAATGCCTGAAATATGTTCAATCTTACCTTTCCTTCCTTTATTAATAATTGGAGGTAGGGCTTTGTTTCTATCCACACAAAGTGCCAAAATACAGTGCAGTTTCATATCCAGGAGAGGAACTATAGATTGGCAGGGCACATCTCTGATTGTCTTTTGAGATTCTGGGCTTCATCCATAACAGTCATATTAGAATTAGAGTGCACATTTAATAACTTCAGCATCTTCCAGCTTGAATGGTATTGTCGATCTTCAACACGGGTCATATTGCTGAAGGAAGCCATCCAGCCAGTGATGCTTTGAGTTCTTCTGGGGATATTAAGAGTGGTGCCATCGCAGGGTAAATACTTGAATATCAGCCCCATGCACAACCAAAATCTTTGCTCTGCCATCAGCAGTCTAGTCACACATGATGTCTTCCAGCCTAGCAAATAATGGTTGCCAACCTGATCCACACTTGCACTTCTTAGTGTTTCCCTTATCCACCTGTTTCCTGAGGTTACCATACTCTGCTCACCAGTTTTGGACCATTTGGAGATCCAGCTTCTCTTTGCAGAAAGCCATAAGATTCCACCTCCAAGAATTCTTTACAATTCCTTTCTTGTACTCAGTGGAATAACTCTTTCAAACTTTTGCACATCTTGTTGGAGATCAAGATACTACTTCCTTTAAGTCTAGCCCTAAATCAAGTGTTAACTGAAGATTTATAGGGCAAGAGTGGCAACATAAATGGTGACAATTAAGAATGATGTTCCACACAAAATCAACTAAAAATTTAAGACACTAAAATTCAGAAAATTTGTTTGACAAAAGTACATTAAGTACATCTGTTACAAAATGATGATATTGAATTATGAAGATTCATATAGACACAATCACATTTTTGTTATCAAGTGTGCATGTTCTTCATGCATTGTGTCTGTACCCTGGTCATTTGGCAATAAGTCTCTAGTTCATCTCTTCAGATAAGTGTTTACTTCTCAAAGATTCTACTTTGGTGTATACAGATAGTATATATACCATAAGCATTTGTGTCAGATTTATTTGTATTTAATTATACATACTGTTTTATAATTTAATGCATCCATTGTTTGCTGCAGTGGATATATTAAATGCTATTGTCTGGCTTTTGGGGCATTTATTGAAACAGGGTCTCAATGTGTAATTCAGGCTGGCCTTGAACTCACTGCTTCTGCCTAAGCCTCAGAAGTACTGGGATCACAGATTGCAACCCCAAGCCTATCTGGCTGACAGTCTTAACTAGTTTATTTTGGGGGTAGGACTTATTTTATAAGCATCCTAAAATTATACTAGATCTTAATTTCCAGTTAGGTCTTATTTTCTGGGAAATACAGATAGTTTGACAGTATCTTTTAATGTTTAATATTCAATGACTTAGTTGGGTGTAAATTTTCCAGTTGGTTAGTTGTTTTATATTTGTTTCATCTGATTTCCTTTTTCAGCAGTTGTTTTAGGATTTTAATATTCAACCATAACTTTATAGTCCACTGTGAATATATCAAATTATGTGTAATAAAACATTACTTGAAACAATACTTTCTCATATGTTAGAAAACTCAGTTATTTTTGCTTTAAACAGTCATCTTTTAAAGAAAGTACAAAGTGAGATGAATCATTGACACTTTCTCATAGATTCACCATTTCTGATACTGTCAGTTACTTTGTGTAGATAGAAATTTCCATCTTGTATTTCTTTCTTTTTTTTTTTTTTTTTGCTTTTGGAGACAGGGTCTCGCTTTGTAGTTCAGGCTGGCCCTGAGCTCACTATGGTGCCCAGGCAAGCCGCCGCGAACTCAGCAATCCTCCTGTCTCAGCCTCCCGAGTGCTGGGATGACAGGCGTGAGCCTCCACGCCCGGCATTGTGGTATGCGGTGTTGATTGTTGGTGGGCGTGTCTCCACACCCAGCATTATATGTGGTTACCAGGGATCGAACTCAGGACCTTGCGCTTGCAAGGCAGGTGCCGGAACCACTGAGCTAACCCTCCGGCCCCATCTTGTATTTCTTTACTTCATTCTGAAGAACTTCATTTACTATTTCTTTTTTTTGGGGGGGTGGACAGGGCCTCGCTTTTGTAGTTCAGGCTGCCTCTGAGCCCACTGTGTAGCCCATGCTAGCCTCGAACTCAGCAACCTCCTGCCTCTGCCTCCTAAGTGCTGGGATTATAGGCATGAGCCACCACACCCAGCATTGTAGTATGTGGTACTGATTTCTGGTGAGCATGATCCACCATGTCTGATATGGTTACTGGGATCAAAATAGGGACCTTGTGCTTGCTAGGCAGCTGCCAGAACCACTGAGCTAAATCCCCAGCCCTACTATTTCTTATAGTCTAGGTCTCTTGGGATGAAACTTCTTAGGTTTTACTTATCTGGAAATGCCTTTATTTTGCTCCCACTTTCCAAATACCATGGGCTCATGGCTTCAGAGGATTTTGTTTTCAGATAGTTCTGAAGGTTAAAATTTCAAGATTAAGGTGCTAGCATTCAGTTTCTGTTAAGGTTGCTGGTCTTGGCTTGTGAAAGACACCTTGCTTGGTCCTTACATAAACACAAGTGAGAGAGAAAATGAGGAAGGAAAGTTCTCTGGTGTCTCTTCTTACAAAGGGACTAATCACCTCCTGAGAGCTCTATCTTCAAGATCACAACTGACCCTCATAACATTCTAAAGGTGCAACTTACCATTATTATCATGATTACTTGAGGTTCAGGTTTCAACATAATTTTAAGGAGGACATAAATATTAGGTCCATAACAGTTTCATTGCAGGTTGAAGCTTTTTATTTTAGCACTTTACAGATATCATCCCAGTTTTCTGTTTTTTTTAAAAGAAAAAGTCATGGCTACTATCTAGTTCCAGAAATTATCTTATCATCCCCAACAGACTCTGTACCCATTAAACAGTGATTCTCCACAGACCCTGACAGTCTTTGTTGTAGTTCTTTTCCCCCAGGTTGGCCTCTTTGAGGTACCTTATATAAACAAAAATTACACATCTGAACTTTTGTGACTAGATCATTTCATTTAACATATTTTCAGGGTTCATACTGTAGAATGTGTTAGAATTTTGTTCCTTTTGAAGGCTGTATAATATTCCATCACATGTAATATATTATGTTTATCCATTCATCTGCCAAAGGATATTTGGGTTGATTCCAAATTTGGGTATATTGCTACTGTGAACATGTGTATGTCCAAATATCTGAAGTTTCTTACAGTTTGGAGGAGAGAGGTAGATATTCCAAAACGGTATTATTGAATCATGGTTATTCTGTGTTTAATTTTTGGAGGAATTGCCATAAATCTTTCACAGTGAATATACAAGTGCACAATAGTATACAAAGGTTCCAGTTGTTCTGTATCTTTCCAATGTTTATATTTTCCATATTTTGGTACTAGTCATCATATCAGGTATACAGTGTTTATCCCATTGTGCTTTTGATTCAAATATTCTTAATGACTATGTGGAACATCCCTTCATATGTTTATTGTGCACCTTTTTTTGAGAAATGTCTATTCAAGTCCTTTATCCAGTTTTGTTTTGTTTTTTGAGACAGGGTCTTGATTTGTAGTTCAGGCTGGCCCTGAGCTCACTATGTAGCCCAGGCAAGCCTCAAACTCAGCAGTTCTGCCTTTGCCTCCTGAGTGCTGGGAATTATAGGAGTGAGCCACCACACCCAGCACTGTGGTTCATGGCACTGATTGCTGGTGGGCATGAATCACCATGCCTGGTGTCATTGTACCTGGTTACCAGGGATTGAACCAGGGACCTTGCGCTTACTAGGCAGGCTAAATCTCTGGCCCGCTCTGTCCAGTTCTAATTGAGTTACTTTTGTTGACTTTTAAGGGGACTTTTTAAAAAAGTTATAGACATAAAATCTCTACCAGATAAATGCCTTTTGATAAACAAAATTTTTAGTTTTAATTTACTGGTATTTTTATTTTTGTTTGCATATGGTGCTGTTTTCATACCTTAAAAAAAAATCCTTTTCAAATTCAGTGTTGCCAGTATTTTCCCTTGTGATTTGTAGTTTCAGCTCTTACCTTTAGATTTTTGCTGCATTTTGAATTTCAATTAATAGGTAAATAGTGTAAGCTAAGTACACAGCTTTATCCTTTAGCATTTGGATATTGAGTTTTCCCACACTGTTTGTGCTTTCCCCATTAAATTATCTTGGTGTTCTTTTTTAAAAAAACAATTGTCTGTACATTCAAGGATTTATTTTTCAGCTGTCTTTTCCATTAGTCTGTATGTCTGTCCTATGCTACTTCCACACTATCTTAATTACTGTAGCTTTGTAGTAAGTTTTGAAATCAAGATGAATCCTCCCCCCCTCTTTTTTTTTTGAGACAGGGTCTCGCTTTGTAGTTCAGGCTGGCCCTGAGCTCACTATGTAGCCCAGGCAAGCCTCAAACTCAGCAATCCTCCTGTCTCTGCCTCCTGAGTGCTGGGATTATAGGTGTGAGCCACCACACCGAGCATTGTGATATGTGGTATTGATTGCTGGTGGGCGTGAGTGATTCACCACGCCCAGCATTGTATGTGGTTATCAGGATCGAACTCAGGACCTTGCGCTTGGGAGGCAGGCGCCTGAACCACTGAGGTAAATCTCCGCCTCCCCCCCCTTTGTTGTTCTTTATCAGCATTGTTTTGAAGGTAAACATCCATGTGATTTTTAGGATGGATTTCTTTATTTCTGTGAAAAATGTCACTGGGATTTTGGTAGGGATTGCATTGAATTTGGAGAGGACTTTGGATAGGTTTCTTACTTTAACAATACTTGGTTATTGAATATGGGATATTCCTTCCTTTAACATTATTTACTGCTTGCATTGTAAAAATTATTGTTACTAGCCCCCCTGTCCCTAAGAAAAGACTTGGGTATTTTTGGCTGATATTTCTCATCAAATTCGGAAAATCTTAAGCTGTTTCTTCAAAAAAGTTTTTTTCAGTTTTTGTTCTGTAACTCCGAACCACTCACGCTGCATATTATATAACTGGTCGCTGAAGCCTGATGTTTTATTACCCAGTCTTTTTGTACCATGTGGTTTAATATGTTTAGTTTACGTTGTCCTGTCTGCAAGTTAATGATCTTTTCCTCTTTTGTGTTCAATTTTTGTTAATTGTATGCAGTATCTTTTTAGGTATATATTAAATTCTAGAAATTGTTTCAATTCTTTTGTGTAATTTGTGCTTCTCACTTGAAATTTCCCATCTGTTCATTTATTTTGTTTTTTTTTCTTTAAGTATATTTTAAACCATTACTTAAAAATTTTGTGCAGGGGCCGGAGGGTTAGCTCAGTGGTTCCGGCGCCTGCCTCGTGAGCGCAAGGACCTGAGTTCGATCCCCGGTAACCACATATAATGCTGGGCGTGGAGACTCACGCCCACCAACAACCAACACCGCATACCACAATGCCGGACGTGGTGGCTCACGCCTGTAATCCCAGCACTCGGGAGGTAGAGACAGGAGGATT